>JAPYZI010000184.1:0-101256 GCA_030523105.1 Ophioninae sp. A BG-2022a | reverse complement strand
AAAGTCCACTCGAAAAATCGCTAAAAAAAACGCAAAGGGGTATGTATGGAAAAATTTGCAAAAATCGATGGCCCAACTTTGAAATTCTGCCAAAAATCGGAAAATCATCAGATTTTAATGATTAAAAAGGCATTTTAAAGAGAAAATAATACCGAAGAGATTGAGCACAAAGTGGACTTCCAAATCCCAAAGAGAAAAAAGTTATCGATGATTGAATGAAAAAATGTATTTTGCCCAAAAATCGAAATTTTTTTTGATTTTTAATTTTTTTTTTATTGACCCATTTAGATGTAATTTTATCTCCTGAGAACGAATCTACCATTTATTTCCCCCAAAACCCAAAATTTCCATGAAAAAATCGGAAAAAACTTCTAGAAAGACGTTTTTTTTGGTGTGTGCTGTGCTTTCGACGAGAATTCGATGATATTTGTAATCAGCTGAAAATTTTCGATTGGACGGAGCCTCAAAACTATTTGAGAATCGAAAAAAAATCGATCGGTCGACAGGCTGGTCCATCAGTCTGGATGTCTCCGTAATGCCGTCGCGTGGCGCTGCAAGGGACTCCCGGATGATGCCCTATAAGGTAATTTGTCGAATCCGTTCCCTCTCCATACCCGCTGCACCACGATTGTCTCTCTCCCCGCGTGAAGCACGAGTGTCGCCGGATTTGGCATGTTGCCTGCCGAAAAAAAGACGACCAGAGTTGAGAAACGAAACGAGCGGAGAGCGATCATTTCCCAGGTGGAATTCCATCCCCGCGCGAAATCAAGACCAGTAACTGAACGCACTCAAAAAAAGATTCGAAATGGACAACTGGGTTCATCAATTTGACACGTGTATTCGAATTGATTTTTAAAAAATGGTTAATTGAAATTGTAATTGAAATTGATTTTATCACTTTGTACAATAATATAATTGCAAGAATTTTAAGATTATAAATCGTAATTACGATTTATTAAAATTAATATTAAATATTAATTAAGATTTATAAAGATGAAATATTATAGAAAGATTAATTATTCATTAAAAAGATCGATGACAAAAAATTATGATTTTTAATAATGCGTAATTATAAAAATGATAAGAATGTATAATTTGATAATTTATAGCTTTTTATTTTATCAAGGGTTATCAAGGATTATAATACCGACGAAACAAGGAAATAAAAAAATGTTTAAAAATGACAGTTTGCCAATTTTTCAAGGTGAAACGTTAATTTCGATGAAAATAAAAAATCCCGAAGGTTCCTTCGTCTATAAAAATGTGTGTGTGCGTGTATTCGTGCGTATGCCTCGACGCCTCTGTTTATGAACATTGGATAAAGAGAAAGTGAGATTGAATGGACCGCCAGCACAAGGAGAATACCTCAATGCGTTTGCTCGCCGACTCATTCGTTTCTCCCACAAACAATGATAGATGCAATCACTAAAATAGCATATTTTTCGATTATATACATCACACGATTGTTATTACGTCTGTTATTTGTGCGGGACCTTGACTCCAATTTTCGAACATCCGTATCATTACGGATAATGCACTATTGAAGCTCGGAAAGAATCGAGAATACACACGCGGCGAGCGGAATCCTTTTTGCTTTCCTCCTTAGTTTCGATTTCGTTCTTTCTTTCGGTGTGTGTGTGTGTGTGTGTGTTTTTTTTTCCTTTTTCGTTTGCACTTAACGAGCTACCTCCAAGGAGAAATAATCCTTGAGAAGTGATGCACGAGTGATGGATCCGGACCCGGGACATTCCCACGGATAGCTCTCAAAACACCAAAAGTTTCGATAATTTTTTGGATTTATTTATTAGAGCTATCGGAGAAGGAAATTATTTTTCCGTGCGATTTCTCGTTTTTTCTTAGTGGCATTTTGGCCCTCTGTCGACTTTATTGAAATTTTCTAGGTGGACATAATTTGAAAATAACTGCACGCGCAGAAATAATGAATCATTTTAGATATAATGTTATTTGTAGAAATGTTTAGTTATAATTTTTTATGATGATTTATTAGAAATTAATTATTATGTTTGTGAGAAATTGAATATTATGATTTATTATCGTTATAATAATTTATATTTTATAATCAATTGATTCAAGTCGTTCGATAATATAATAAAATCAGTAATTATCAAAATCCTCTATTTTCGAAAAAGCTGAATTATTTTTGTAACAAAAAACCACATTTTTTAAATTCGATTCAGGACACTATTTTCGACTCTTTTCTGTTTCCCGGCAAAAGAAATCCGAAATTACTTTTGAAAATACGTTAATGTGAAACTAAGAGTAACTTTTATAAAATTATCATATTCACCCAGCACGTGAAAAAAAAAAATCGTCCATCGGGAAAAGAAATTTAAATTCTTTTTCGCCCTTCGAATTTTCTCGCCCTTTTTCCCGCCAATGTTCAAAACTTTTCTTGCCATTAAAAATTCGAAACGTTCGCACTTTTCGTCGACTGTGTACATCAAGGATTTTTATTTGAATTCCATTATTGTCCTTGAATCATCTCTACCTTCAATGACGTTGCTCGTGGCCTCAACATTTTTCAGTTTGCTCGGCAAAAAATTGCTTCGATGGGGAATAAAGAAAAATGGTGAGATTGGCGCAGGAGAGGGGACAGCGGGGATGCAGGAAAGAGAGGGTGGAGGAGAGCTTCCTGTTCATTGCGGGTGCTCGTTAAATCGCTGCTAGGCACCGAACATTGCGGGGGAGGGAGAAGGAGAATGTGTGTTCGAAAAGGAGAAAGATGGAGAGAGAGGGAGAGGGAGCCAAGTCTGGCCCAATTAGCATATGGCGGCGGGTCAACGTCGCGAAATACACCTGCTCGAAGAGAGAGAGAGAGAGAAAGAGAGAAAGGGAAGAAGAGAGGCCGAGGAAAAGAAACGAAGCAAGAAAACAGTAAAAAATATATATAGCTTCTCTTTTTCTCGATATACTTTTTTAAATATTATTCTTCTATCTTTTTTTTTTAACGAAACGAGATTACGAAGAGAGTGAACGAGTAAAACGATAACCTACAGAACGGAAATGGAAAAAAGCTTCAAAAATTTACAAGTTTTTGTATCTTCAGAGAGAGAGAAAAATATTTCTGGACAAATTCGCATTGAAGTTGAATAAAAAGTAGCTCGATCGAATCAGAATATCAAAAAATAAAGAAAACCAGTAGATATGTGACACAAAATCGAAATGAATAAAAAACAAAAATTCGCCTTTAAATAAACAAAAAAAAAAAACATATAACGCAAACCTGTGAATTATATAATGAGAAAAATCTTATTATCGAGTAACGTGAATTTTACAAACAACGAAGCTTACGAACAATTTAAAAACTAAAAAAAAAACAATCAACACAAAAGCTTATAAATCAAAATGAAATTCGTTGCAGATGTTGGGCGAACCAACAATCAAGAGAAAGAAATAAAGCATCGAAGCAAGTAGAGGAGAGAGGGAGAGAAAAGGAAAAAACGAGAATGATGTTTTTTTTTTCTCGAAAGAGAGAGAAAGGGAGAAGCCAAAGCAATGTGGCTGCCCCGCAGCTCTCCCCCCTCTCTCTCTCTCTCTCGCTCTCCTGTCCGGGATGTTGTTCCACCTACTGCTGATCGCGCACAGTCTGCGAACGCACGAAGCAGGTGCCTCACCTGTTTCGCATATAGCCCCCGGTCCCGATCCACCTATATGTACCACCGCGTATAATGTTGCTCCGATACCTCGTTTTTGTCAACGTTCCAACGTCCTATGCCTCGAATCGGCTCACGGCTCGTTCGCTACGCTTCGCCTTCGTCAATCCATCGAGGAAACGAATCTCGAAGGAACGAACGAAATTGTTGCTCATATCTCCCGAATGAGAAAACTCAACTTTTATTCATTATTGACCGACGAAACGCGAAGCTTTTACAAAAGAACATCTTTGGAAAAGTTATTTTTGATTTTTATTCGCGTTATTTGATTATTTATTTTTATTTTACTTATCAAAGCTAATATTTTTTTGTTTTATGTGGAAACAATATAATTATTATTGTTTTATTGAAAATAATAATGATAATAATAACAATCCTTTAAATCTTTTCAAGCATAGGGATAACAATTGTCATCGTTCGTTAATTGCACTAATTCTTTTCTCGTTAAGATTCAATATTATATAACTAATTACGTTTATTTTACTTAATAATGTTCATACTTTCCTCCGTTAGATCCGATTATTATTATTATTCTTGGTTTTTTGCTCGTGATTATTACTACGAAACTTGTCAATTGATGCTATGATTTTGATTACTTATTAATTGTAAGTTCGATGCCTTGCTGCGTCTGGAACACGATGTGTTCAATTTTTCATCGGGGGGTTTCGTTAATAAGATTGCGACGAAATAAATATAAATAAATAATGCTCGGGTGCCATAAATTGTAGAAAAAAATTCGAGAAAGCATAAGATTGTTTTTTTAAATTATTATTAACGATGCATTTAATCGAAGGGACTTAAATATTACTTTCTCTAATATTTATTTAGCAACCAAGCACGTTGTCAAGAATAAAAAGTTGTTATTAAAATAAAGTTCAATCGAGAGGATATAACGTTTGGCAAATTTTTTAAAACGAGGGCGCACGAGTACTCCGCTCGTAAGAATGCAAGGACGAAGGTCCTTCGGACGCGATCAGCGAGCTCTGCACTCTCGCAGGTGCGAGAGGCCTTCGAGCGAATCTCGTGACAACGGACTTTTTTTTACCCCTCTCCTCCACCGTACCTTTTTTTCTCGCTCGGTCCATTTACTCTCCTCAATTTTTGTCCTCTTTTCTTTCTCTGCCCTTTCAACGATTTATTCCCCCTTCTTCCCTTTGCCAATATTTTATTTTTGGACTTTCTTACTCCTCATTTACAACTTCGAGTGAAGTTACGTTTCCAGTAGGACCATTAATACTCAAAGAATGAACACTTTACGAAAAAAAAACGAGAGAATCCAACGTAATTGAAAAACCGGAAAAGGGTTGAATGTGTGCGGGTGTGAATTGATGGAATTTCGTTCGAGTGCGTTTCGTCGACACGAGGTCAGGACCGGACGAGATCGTTTTTAAGCAGCCAAATACCAGAAAGAATGCGAAAAAAAGAGAGAGAGAGTCGAAAGAAAGACGACGAGTGAACGCAAAACAGGCACAGGTTGAGATTGCTTCGTACATGTAGTATGGAAGAGACGGAGAGAGAAAGAGAGAGAGAGAGAGAGCTCTTCTGGGACGACGAAGACGATGAGGAGAAGAGACCGGAGGCGAAACGTCGTGGTCCAGAGCTGAACTCTGTTGACCCCGTTGTGTTCACCCACACCCGTTTTCTACCAGTTCTTCTCCATCTCGTCTTCTTCCACCTTCGAACTACGTTCTCGATTTTTTCTTTCCTTTCGTCTCTCTCTCTCTCTCTCTCTCTCTCTCTGCGTTTTTTATTCACATTGCGTTTTTCGGTTTATGATATGTTTTTTGTTTTTTCTGAGATTTTTTTTGTATTTTTTGGTAGATTATTATTTAGTTATCAAATTACTGAATTTTTAATACTTTATTTCGATATAATTTTTGTCTCCCTATTTGCCCGAAAGTTCTTTACTGGGGCATAATAAAATTTATCATCATCATCATCATCATCATCGGCTCTCTTGATTTTGATTTTGACTATATCTGTTCTTGTTGTTTTTATTATTATTATTATTATTATAAGTCTTTTTGCATTATAATTTTAAATAGATATAGCATTATTATTATTTTTTATTATTACGCTATTACATTACGTCGTTATTATTTATTTAATTATAACTTGCGCAATTGTGATTCTTATTATTACTCCAATAACGAGTTTTATTTTATTTTATTAAATTTTATTTGGTTTATTATTGAATTTTTCATGCCTATGGGATTGTGTTTTATTATTAATATTTTAATATTTAAATTAATTTTTTTTTTTAATGTATCTTTGTATTTTGAACGGTTTTTGGAATGTGATTAACGTAACTCACCGAGCTATTATATATTTTGTAATGACAAAGTTTGATGGCACTTGATATACGTTATCCAGTTAAATCAAATGTTTCTTTCTCTTTCACTCCTCTTATCTTCGCAATCTCATTTGCCATCGGTACATAATTGTTCGACGATACTACAATGATAATATTCCAACAAGTCGGAGGGTATTGCCGAAGCTGGTGGAAAAAAAGTACATACTGTCGTTTTGGAAGTCGAACGTCCATAAAAATCGAACGTATAAACGATAATTCGATAATGCGGATCGATCCGCGAAGCGACGAGGCAGAATCTTTGCTTTTAAGCTATATATGCGTATCGAGTATACAGGGTGTCCCACGGAGGAACGTCATTCGTGAAATATGGAGTTGGGGGTGAAATTGTGAATCGATGGATATAAGCATGTATGGTTCCCGGATCGACCCCTGAAATATTATTAATTTTTAAAGGCAGTCATATCGCAGATCCATGTCGATGTATTCTTATACCTTGAAGACAAATCCACCATTTAATTCGCCTTGAACTCTTCATTTCTAGGGATAAATGTTTAAAAAATATTCTACAAAGGTTTTTTGCACTTTCCCAGTCTAATTTTGTACTTTCGGCAAAAACTCGGGCATATTCGTAATCAGCGGAAAATTTACGATTAAATCGACCCTTTTAAGAGTTTAAAAACGGAAAAAAATATTTTTTTGCTTCCCCGGCCATTTTTCCGGATTCTCAAAAATCACGATATTTCAAAAGGTCGTAGGGTGAGCTTCTCGTATACTATGGAGATTCATTTTGTGAGACTGGAAAAGGTTTTTGCCTGACTTAAATAATGGCGTTGGATTCGTATCGATATCTCTTATAGCTTCCCCGGAAAGTCCACTCGAAAAATCGCTAAAAAAGACGCAAAGGGGTATGTATGGAAAAATTTGCAAAAATCGATGGCCCAACTTTGAAATTCTGCCAAAAATCGGAAAATCATCGGATTTTAATGATTAAAAAAGCATTTTAAAGAGAAAATAATACCGAAGAGATTGAGCACAAAGTGGACTTCCAAATCCCAAAGAGAAAAAAGTTATCGATGATTAAGTGAAAAAACTTTATTCCCCCAAAAATGCAAATATTTTTAGAATTTTTAATATTTTTTTTTATCGGTCTGTTTCGAAGTAATTTTATCCCCTGAGAAAGAATCAATAATTAATTACCCCTAAAACCCAAAATTTCCATGGAAAAATCGTAAAAAACTTCTAAAAACACGATTTTTTTTGTCGCGTGCTGTGCTTTCGACGGAAATACGATGATATTCGTAATAAGCTGAACATTTTCGATTGGATAGATCCTCAATACTATTATTGAATCGAAAAAAATAACGGGCAGGCGCGCCCGATTGGCCGCCCTTAAAAATTAATAATAATTCAGGGGTTGACCTGGCAATCATACATGCTTGTATCAATCGACTCAGAATTCCACGCCCAACCCTTCATTTAACGGAACACATTTCTCCGTGGGACACCCCGTATATTGATCCGTCCGGAGCTCGGGGGAAAGATCTTTTAGCAACGCAAACGATTATCGATTGGCCACGCACATTGACGTACTATATACAATGTTTCGTCTTTTGATCTTAAAAGATCGACGACCGGAGAACATTTCTCTTCAATGTTTTTTTTCCTAAATAAAATTAACATACTTTTTCTGAAAAATAAATAATATTAACTATAATGAAAGAAATGTTGAGGTTATTTCTTACATTATTCTTGTCGATTGCGTTACATCTAACGATTTTTCAGAATTGCGATGATTACAAAAAAGCCAACATTTTTTAATCCACACTAATGACGAAAACTTTGAAACAAGACATATTTTCGTAGATAATTGACCGCTGTACAAAAAAAGATCCTTTACCATTTTATGATAAATCTAGTAGTACAAAAGTTATTCAAGGTTAAATGAAAATAAATAATAAATTTCAAGATTTCTTCGCTTTTCAGTCTAAACCATCAGAGTTATCACAAAACGTTATACGATCTTTTTATAGATCATTGTATTTCCAGTAAAATTGTGTTACTCGATCAGTCAAACGTTGTCTAATTACGAAAGTAACAAGGACATTTTTCAATGTACTTTACTGCTTGTAATTATACAAAAAGATAATACGTTTCAAAAAATTTCGTCGAATCGTAAAGAACAAATCAGCGATTTGGAATTGTTCAATTATAAGAGTGCTGATCGAATCTCTAAAAAACTTGGTGCTCAACGAACGTCCAAAAAAATCGTTAAAGTAAAATAAGAAATTGAATATGGGAAGCAAAAGAAATGAAGGAAGGGGCTCCTGAGGATAGAGGAAGGAAAAAAGGAACGAAGAAGACGATGAAGTTACGCGCGTTTACGCACCTGCCGACCCGTATGTCCGCTCGCGTATAACGTACTCTTGCATAGAGAATAAGATAACGAGAACCAGATTAATATACATCTCATCTACCGAGCAAAAAGAAAAGATGGATGAGGGAGAGACAGAAACGATGATGATGATGATGATGATGATGATTTATTTTATGCCCTGCAAAAACTTTCAAGCAAATACGAGTAACTGAAGGACAGCTAACAATAAATAAACCAAGGGAATAAGAAAATGCAAACCAAAGTAAATGACTGATTAAAAATGTTCGAGATTAAATTATAAAAATATATATATATATATATATGTATTATCGTACGATAACAATTGAATCGTACGCATTTTATCAAAACAATTGCATAATACTCCATATTTTATATTTTCGTCGTAAATTTATACATTTATAATAATAATAATTATTATTATTATTCATTTTAAATCGAATACAATATTATAAATTGTTATATTTTTCGGATTGGATAATAAAGTAGCTTTTCAAATTTTCGTAAAGTAATAATAAATATACAATAGTTATAAAAATATATATATTAATATCATAATAAACAATGGTAAAAAAATGTACAAAGCAGGTATCATGCAAAAAAGGAGGATAGTCGTACGATTCAAATTTGAAGGTCTCGTTCGAATAGAGCCCTAACGGATATCACAAAATGATTATTAAAATGATTATAAAAATCGACCGGTAGCTACGAAGACTCGAACGATGTCTATGATGATGATGATTATGATAATGACGATTCAGTTAGAGCTCCGGTTAAAAATCTTTAGCCAAGAAAATGCACCTATTGTACAAATAATATTAATTTATCGAGAAAATGAGACAAAACTGAAGGACAAAAGGAGAGCGAGTCAGGGGAGCGGGAGGAGGGGAGAAAAAGAGCCAATGGACCAAAGGGCGAGGCTCGACTCATTCGAAAACTGAAATTATTCCGAGTTACGCCCCTCCTCTTGTCAACACAGATTGGTACGTGTATATCGAGAGAAAGGAATAAAACCGTGGGTGTCTCTGACTCGTTCGTTCCTTCACTTGTCTGATGACCAAGATAGACAGAGAGAAAGGTGAAGAGGGAGAGAGAGAGAGATAGAGAAAGAGGAACTCGACGAAGACGACGATGGAACAGGTGACAGAGAGCTGCTTGGCCATACAAACCTCTTTCGTTCCACATACCTAAGCAGCCTCCTTCGACTCCCACCTATACACTCGCCTCTCATTTCTTTTTCCTCACCTCCATCCTTTCCCGTGACGCATAAACGAGAAATTTACAGGATACCCGGCGTCACTCCTTCTACTCTCTTGAAACGCGTATCCGCAGCATTGTGCACGCTCTCGGTAGACCTGCGCGAGTCTTTTCGGATCCCAAAAAGAACGGATTGGTTTTTGACTTTTCTTTTTATTCCAGTCAGATTTTTGGAATGAGATGAAAATTTTGAGCCTCATTGATTAGGGCGATCCTGCCAAGTTTGCTTCTTATATTTATTTGCATCGATTAACAATAAATGTAATTGGAAATCAAAGTCATTACAAATAATTTAAAATAAATCAATCAAATCAAATTTCACAAAGGAATCAATGAAAAATCAAATAAATATGTTTTATACAAAATCATAAAAGTACATCAAGGTACTTTTGGAAAATCTCGGTTTTTATTCTACTTTCAAAAATTCACAAAATGATGTGAACGCGTCTTTCCATTCCCGAAATTTCCAACATTCAAATAAGCAATTGTACTTTTCGCACAATGATTTTTTATTTTTTAATTCTCGAACGCCACGTTTATGACGAACTGTAAAAACGAACGTGCGATTCATCACCAAACAACTCAGTTTCAATAATACGTTGTCAATAAACGAAAAAATCAAGTGACAATTTTCCAAAAAAACCCGAAGACGGTCAATGCGATATTGATTTTTGATATTAAAAAATCAATAAATATCGATTAAATTCAATAAAGTGTAAACCTCACGCTCACTGCGATCAAAGAAGAAGGAAAAAAAACTAACGAATGAAAAAAATACTTGAATCGCAGCGTCGACAAGTTTACCTCCCACTCCCTTCTCCACTTGGCCACGCGAGATGAAACATCGAAACGCCTCGTTTACACAGCCTTTACAACGTATAATTGTCAATTCGCGTGTAAGCTTGTATCGTACTCGCGGGTTTATTAAATCTCGACGAGGAGCCTAAACAATATTGCTCGTCGCGTTTGACAATTATACGGGATCCTAATTGATCGGGAGATCGCCACCTGCGGTACAGATACGCAGCCGCACATTCGGTCGAAGATAAAATCTCCAATTAAATTCGCGTCTCGTCCGGAGCTCCCGGGCGAATACGTACACGCGCATGCGCCACCTTATTGCTAATTAATTCGAGCCTCCGCCGCGTTCCGTTTCGACCGAGCGTCGCTTCGTCTCGGCGGTTCGGTCGGTGGGAGCGAGAGGGGGCCTGGAGAGCCGAGTCCGTATAAAGAAAAGAAGGCACTCGAAGGAAACGAGGAAGCCAAAGTTCGCGCCCGGGCAATCGTACAATAACGGGGTCTCGGGTCATTTCCGTAAGCTCGGAGCGAGTCGTCCGAGGGGCCTTTTCGTAAGGCCCGGGCTACGTAATTGGAGGCCCCTGTGCGGGAGCTCTATCGGGAAGCCTCCGTGAAAGTGTGCATTCCCGCGTGTCCCACTTTAATTCGAGGATGAATGTCGAGCTCTCTCGTTTTCCGGCTTTTGCACTTAAATATTTGCAGAACCCTCGAAACAGTCATGAATTTTGTTTCTTTTTTTAATTAAGAAAATGGGATATATTTTTTTTTCGTGTTGTTATTATCATTGTGGTTGAAGTTGTTTTTATTTTTATTGTTGATGTTGCCGTTCTTTTTACGAATAATTTAGTTTTTATAAATTAAAAAAAAGGAAAAAGTAATTTTCTTGTTATTACAAATAAATTTGCACATTCCGAAGGTAAAATAGATTGACGATAGAAGGATGAGTGTATTTGACTACGGTTTGACAATGAATATTGTTAGGTTTCATTATAATGATATAAATAATAAATCCGCATCAACACCCGGCCATACTTGGCACCTTATTCGCTTTTTCTTAGCCTCGTCTCACCGAACTCGGCATCTCACCTTTTCCTTTTTCAGGCTCGGTTCCCTCGCCTCTTTCCTCACTCCGTACTCCTTTTTATTCATTTCCTTTTCGTTTATCGTTTTTTTTTCCTTCATTTTCCATCTCTCGGGGCGAAGCGTGTCTCGTTTTATGAGGATCTTTGCCTCCAGGCGACGTGACAGTGTCTTGTCTTGCACTTGTGTATACGCACGCGTGTAAGTGGCTCTGGGTGTACACGGGATGATCGCCCGACGAGAGAGCAAAGAGTTGGATGAAACAAGTGCGAGATGCGTCAAGAGAGAGAAAGAGCATCCCGTGTTCTCTCAAGCGTCACGCGCGATCGTGAGCCCGAGGAGAAAAAGAATCCCCATCGGAATTAATTTTCCGCTCACTTTGCACTCCCTTCGAGGCTAGCTGGCGGTAAATCCAATTTTTTCTACGCTCATCTGACGAAATTTAAACGGGCCGTGTGTACCAGGAAATACTCTGGCGAAGGACGTTTTCCAGCGTTCCTTGGTGCGCCCTTTCGGCCCTTTAACGAACCCTTCTCCTTAAATTTCCCCCCGGCCGTCATTGATTCATACTATACATGATCAAAATTACAGGAGGGCACGGGGAATCCGAGAAAAATCTTCGCTACACCTCACCCCTGAGTAATCTCTCAATCTTATCCAAAATTAACTGCCCCCCTCTCCCCGTTTCATTATCAACGAACGCAATTGTAGTCGCAAGAGGGCACCGGGAAACTCAGAAAAACCCGCGTTTTTATCGTTCCTAAGCCTCCCCGTAAAATTTCACAAATCCTGCCCCTTTTGACAATTGCCCTCGTGCAATCGAAGTTGCACGAGGGCACAGGGAAACTGACAAAAATCTCACAATTCAGTAGTTCTTAATGGAAGTTCTTTATTGCACTCGTAAAATTGATGATTCTCAGACTCGTCATTGCCAATTTGTCTAATGATGGTTAATTTTTTTATTTACATGTCTGTTCGTTCGTGATGGCCAAATCCAACACTTCTGACTGCCTCTTTCTCGTTCTCTTCCTCCGAAAAAAGGTAAGTACCCATACTCGAACGACGTTCACGTTTCACCTCTTCACACAAGGGGGGTCCAGCAGCGCCTCAGGAATCCATTACGTGAGTGCCTCGAACGAATAAATTTCCATAATATTTGGCAGGTTGACACGCCTCTCGCGTATTCCCAGGTCGGCTCGAGGCAGCCTTCTCCTGTGCAGATTTAGTGATCGTATAATAACGTTACACCCGCATTTGAAACTCCCACGAGATCTTGTGATTCCATAACGTTGCATCGATCAGGTTCAGTCGCGTTCTTTCCTCGTGCCAGTTCTACCGATCCGGATCAACGTATCCGTCATGGTTTTTTGAGCAATCGAGTCCAATAATTCAGGCAACTTGGTACGGGGCGAGCGAGCGATTTTGGAAAATCGAAAGACTTCTGTCTTTGTGCAAGTGACAATGTAAATCGTCCGGACGATTTTTTCGAGCCTTCGTTCGGTAGTTATACGTGATTAATGTTTGGGTTTGTTTGGTTTCGAAGTACTTTTTCGAAAACTCGATATTTTTATTGACAGAAAAACACGGAGATTCGTTTTATTTTCTATTAACATGATTTATTAGATTTTTACGTTCATTGTTGAATTTTAGTTCGTTATTGAATTTAAGTTAATTTTTCAGCTTTGGTTGATCAATGACCTTTAATTAACTGTACAAATCTTATTACTTACTGATTGGATACTTTTTCCTCCTGATTGGAGCTCCAAAAATTAAACGTTTCCATGCATTCCAAGTTTTAAAAACAGGAACTGCACAATAACAAAAGTAAATAAATGGGAAAATAAAAACGAGTTTTCCCACTGCACTTCGATGGAATGGAAACATCAGTATCGTTGCGACACTTGTGACTACTTTCAATACATTTTATCCATTATACAACGATACTGTAATTAAAAAAAAAATAATTTTCATCTCAGTCTAATAATGTGAAATTCATCGTCCCCAAAAATCATCATTATCTCGAACGCACGATTTCGGGATTTCTTCCTTACGTACATTTCACGTTAGAGCTGGCACAACGAAAAACTCCAATTACGTTTCGTAATTGTAACATTAAGACGCTCGCGTTTCTTCCAATTGCACAATGGAAGGAGGTTGTTGCATCGAGAGGCGATAAGGTCGAGCCTAATAGCGCGAGGATTAATTAGCGCCAAGGTGGATTATCGCAGCCGCAAATTAGTCATCCAACGTAACGTTTGTTAAGAGGGCTTTCATCCCTTCCAAGTTTTCTTTACAAGCCCCCTCCTTCCCTCCACCGCCACGCACTTAACCTCTTCGTTGAGTCTCGAGAGCGCATTGTGCAAATTTATGAATCAGAATCCTTTTTTCCCCTCATCCTCCGCGAACGTAATGAGCACGAATCGACTCGATGAAGACACGTTCGCGTTCAGGTGTGTTACTTAACCTCGCGGAACCAGACAAATTGGTTCGGTCGAGGCATTGATCGATCGCAGCTTTTAATCGACATCGAATTTTCACTAAGCATTTGTAACAACCGTTTTCATCGAGGAAACGCATTCACGGAGTCATCCAGGTGACCAATGTTGCCTGATGCTAAAAGCTGAATTTTGCGAATTCTTCGTCGCCACCTGGTTGATGGAAGAAAAATTCTAAACCGATAGCGATTATTTTATGAATATTCTAGTGTCTTTATCATTTTTTTCACGAGATTCTGGAAGTAAATTCCGTTACTGGAGATAGAGGAAGTAAGTTTCGAAAAGTTATTAATTAACGATAAATCATGGATGTGGTTATTGTTTCGAAAGAGAAACAAAACGACCAAATACTCGTCTCCATCAGCTTTCGGAACAAATCAAACAATTGCTTTATTCGTGCGTCATACTCGAGCCAAACGAACGCGAACAAAGTTTGGATTAGGATGGAAACCATGCTTCCAACCGAATTTGGAGCTAAAGGACGATATCTCCACTGATATCAGCAGTGAAAAATCATGTCCCAGTTCGCGTTGAACGTTTCGTTGTTGGATGAGATCGAAAAGGCTATCAGCGACGATGCACCTGTGCACCTGGATTTTCCGCCGATGGAATATAACAGTTATCCGCACAGGCGTGTACAAGAACCCAACATGAATCTCGTCTTGATTCCAGCTGTAGATCCGTTCCCTTTTGTCCCGAGCCTAACTAAGCGAATACAATTCGTAGCTGGAAATTGATTCCGCGGATGAGATAAAGTGGAATGGAAGAGGGGCGGCGGGGGAGGGGGGGGGGGGGGTACGGGGGATCGTCGATCGCTTCCCCAATCCGGCGATCCACCAAGCTAGTTATGTTCGACTCCCGTACATGAACCCGGGACTCTCTCTCGTTTTGCTTCCTCGATCTTTGCCATAACGAAACGTTTCCAGTTGTTCCTCCGTACCTCCCGATGACCCTGGTGGCTCCTTCGAGAAAAAAATCTCGATCCCCGAGCGTTTTCATACCGAACGAACGCAAACGAGACAGCATTACGGCTAATAGCCAATAGATCGTGGAATTTAACTGTCTTATCGGCGCTATCTTCGAACAATGTTGGATGGCCGACCTAATGATGGCCAAAGTCAAGATGTCAAGCAGCTTTGACCCAAGGGCGTTGCTTAAAGGTGACGAGGATAAGGGAAGATTCGAAATAATGAATGCGAGAGAGTCAATACGAAATGGCACGTCATTTGAGACAGAAATTTACTTTTGTTTTTCATTGTTGTAGAGTCGTGCATTTTCAGTGGAATGGAACAAGGCGTTATTAATTTCAAGCGTGTATTACTTGACGATTAAAAAAAAACATACATTTTTTCTCACGCTACGTATTTATGTTACTCAATATACCTTTTTTCTAATACTTTGGAAATCGCTTTTTGTTTCGAAAGTACGAATGTTTATTCGTACGCAGAAAAAGTCTGGGATAATTTTTTTATCGTTTTTCTATATGTCCTTAAGAGGATCATAAGGTCAGGACTAAAAAAATATTTCTCGATCGAACGTTATTAATTGAGAGATCAACCTGCGAACGCCAAGAAGAATAAAAACACGAACAAAATTTATTTATTTCCCTACCAAACAATTTTTTCTCTATCAGAGTAAACTCGAATCGATAATTGAGTCATAAAGGTGTACCAATATTTACCTCTACTTATCGAACAGTGCAATAACAATTCCGAGAAACGATTTGACTCGCTTAGCCTCCGGACTCGAAATTATTACATTTGGTAAATCGTAAAAGGCCAAGCGATCAGTCTTCATTATTATTCGTGTCGTTATCAATTAACCGTGCATTCATTAGAATTCACTTGGTCGCATAAATCCGCGGCGAGTTGCACCCAACGTATGTGCCAACTCGATCGAGTACACAGTAAAAAAAAAAAAAAATAAAACAAAAAATGAAATGAAAAGGAAAAAGAAACGAAACCCATACACGGATTCGTGGGGAGAATATCGTGCCTGCACTGTTTCCAATGCTCACCCATTTTATTTATTTATCCATTTATTTATTTATTTATTCAATCGTATTTTTGCTGCCTCAACAAGTTGCACGTATTCGTGACTCGCGGATTGTTTCTTTCTATTTTTTCTTGTCTCGTTTTTGTTTTTTTTTTATTCTCTTTTTTCGCTCCTTCCACATACCAGCGCCGATCGGTTGGGAATCGGCACATGCTAATACACGTATACGGTGAGTGTGCGATCTCCACGAGAGAGGCCCACATGCTGGCAGGTAATTAGAGCCGTGAGAAATGTCCACGAGGGTGACTCGAACTCACACCCATCCACATGCCGAACAACATTTTGAACCCGTTATATCCGCGTAACGTTTATTATCGGGACATCTGGCCGTTTTGAGGACGATTAACAAAAAAAAATGGGAAAACTGTTGACTTTGGGGAACTGGCTGATCTTTGGAATAGTGTTTTATGAATGAGCTTCTATTTATCTGAGGGGGATTCCGAGGAAGTTGGAATTTAATGTTATTTGTGGGTATTGATATCAGGAAAGTCCTCGAAGTGTTAAACATTACATTTCTTCATACGGGTATACACTGATCTCGTTTATCCTGAATGGAAGGAGATCCGAGTGGCCAAGATACAAACTCGGTTTTCCGGTGTACGTTCCGAGTGATCTCTTTCCTCGCGTCATGGATTCAATCCTCCAGAGAGGAAGGAGGAAGCCACCGTTCGTCGCGGCGGGTGACGCTTTTATTTTTATTTTATTTCTTACATTTTTCATCGTACCTGTAATGGTGCACAGGTTCTATGGAAAACGTGGATTGCAGATGACAGCAGGACGTCGCGATCGGTCTGTACGCGATATACGATAAGACCTAATGAATAGCGAGTAATCAGGGATAGAGGATCATAAATAATTGGTGAAATGATGCAGCGTGATAAAAAAAAAGGGGTAATCTTTCATACTGATGATGGTGCGGAGGATACTCGTGGGTTGGGCTTAGTCCTGATAGGAAAAAGACCACCTAGCTTCGAAAACTGGAACTGCTTGGAATTCATGAGAAATTAATACGACGAGTTCCTCGAACTGTTTTCGAACGATCTATGGACACGTCTTTGGACGACCTTTGAATATGTCTTCGTGTTTTCGTTCACGATTTCAAATGATCCTAAAAAATATCTTCGGACGATTTCTTAACGGCTTCAAAGTTATCTCTCTTTATACACGTAAAGAGAACGTTAATCTTCAATACGTTTCAAACGTTATTCGCCCGCATCTCGTAAGTCCCAACGGACAAAAGATCAGCTTCACACGTCGTTCAATTTCGAAATTCTGCCGTATTCAAAATCGTCTTTAAAAAAAAAAAAAGCTTCCAATACCTTTGAAAAGGCTTCAATGATATCGCGACAACTTTCTCTACAAATAAACATGAAAAAGAGTGCAGCGAAGTTGGCAAGCTGGGTGGTGGGAGGCGGGGGAGTCTCGGAGAGATCCGGAGTGTTGCCGGCGACGAGATTCAGCACAGCCAGCGAACGAGTTCGGTATGTTGTTTAAATAAGAGCAACGAGAGGAGTAAGAGTACGCGCGAGAAGCCAAGGGCGAAAGTTTTTGCTTCCTCTGCGTCGATCTACCGCGCATGTAATACCATCTCTCCTGCTTCCTCCCACTCTCTCCCCCGCTGTCTTCTTGACGCGCACGCGCATTCTACTCTTCGCTCGCTGTTGCGCAGACGATCGTAAACGCGTGCGCATATGCACTCTAGTTTCTTCACCCCCCCCCCCCTCCCGCCCCCTTCCCCCGGCCTTCCTTCCCCAACCGTTTTTTTTGTTCCCTTCATAGCCGGTGCGAAATGTGCGCGCGGGAAAGAGGACGAGAGTGCGGACCACGTATCGTCGCCAAGGAAATATAATGCGACGCACGCGCCCTCTCCCGAGGAGAGAATGGACCGCGAAAACAAGTGGAACACATACCACAAGTGTAAAGCAATCTGCATGATAATAAAGTTCATGGATCCGTATAGACGGTCACCAACACCGCGATGTTATTTGTACAGTTGCCCCCAGACAGCCTGGAGGTAAAAGTACTCGAAGACTGGTGGAGACCTCCATTTTTTTTCTGCGTCTGCCTTTTTCCGGTTATTCATATTGCCTGATAGTCTCGAGTCTTCTTTGACTCTTCAATTTTAGGTTGATGACTATCAGCCATCGATAATCACGTCCGCGCGTTTTCTTCCTCGATAACGAATGACCTTGGCACCGACCGAGACGTTTTGCTTCCATCAGCCATTCAACGATCCAGACGAAGCAAAATCCGCGAATCTGACATTACAGTCAACAGAGTATGCTCGCGATCTCTTCCAAGTTCCAATTAAAATACTACATTCGTACAGTGGCCTCCGTACAGCCAACGGCAGAAATACATGGATACAATCGCATTAATATTCCTCTTTCTTTCCAACACTGGACGACCTTGACACTGGTTAAAACAGTCCAGAACTTCATCAGCCAATCAATGACCCAGAATAACCAACGTCTGCAAGTACAACCTCAAAAACTCACCGTCACACAATCCAGTATGTTGGTCTATGCCGTTTCTTTACTTCCATGCTTCAAAGTTCTAATTCCTCAACGAATCAAGAATCTTTGATAGTCTTTTTCGTTCACCAAAATGGCGGATCATAATCGATCCCACTACTCAATCCTCGGGTCTAACTTGGCGCCGAAACGAATGCATTTTCGTCGCGGACTGTATCCCTAACGATATGCGATTGTCGCCCCATTAGATGCACCTCGGAGCCTGTATGGGTATCGCCGGAGTTCTCGCTTCGCGTTTGCCCCGGACCGCGGTACCAGGAGACGTCAGACCGGGGGGAGGGGGGGGGGGTGCAGCTCCCCTGTAACGCTGCTGTTTTATCTCTCTGAGCGCACATATCGTACAAACCGTGTGGTGGCCACTTGGGTCGGCGAGATTGGTTCGAGAGAGAGAGTGCGCGAAGGCGGGAGGGTAGGTAGGGAGGATTCTCATATAACGAGACGAGAACGTAACAGAGCATAAAGCGTGTGCAGTCTTCTTGGCCATTCTCTCTCCTTCTCTCTCTTTCGCTTCTCTTCATCCCGAACAATGGTCTTTCCGCCGGTGTTGGCGATGTTCTCCGATCATAACTGCGGAGACGCTCTCCAGGCAAAGGGAAGATCCGCGGAGTGAAAATACGAGAAACAAAACGTTGGGAAAGTGAGAGAGGGAGAATGGACGACGAAGATCGAGGGAGGTAGCTGAGGATGAGGAATTAAAAAAAAACCGTGGTTCCGTTTATGCACGGATATGTGTATAAGAAGATGGTATTTTGAGAAAAATGATAAGATTTTGACGAGCCTTTTTTTGGGGACTTTAATATCAGTGTGAATAACGTTGATGTCAGTCACGCTGATATTTGGAGCTTTGACACAGGACCCACAAAAATTCGTGTTACTCGAAAACTTTGAGGGTGGGTTTCATCCTTTGCTTTTGCGTCGATAAAAACTGTCCGCGTCTATCATTGTTGGTCCGTTATTGGGATCCTTTACCATCGCTGCTGGACCAAACTTACAGCCAGTGATTTTGATTCGATTTTAATCGTAAACTTCTTTTTCGTGGATCCAAACGTTGTGTCTTTTCGCTGAAGTCCACTATGGTTGGTCGACGAAAATACCAGCTAAGTCATCTTTCAAGATCTGAAGCATCGTAACACCATCCGCCATATTTTCATTGATCCGAACGTATCTTTTCGCGGAAGTTCATCGTTGGAAGATCCGCTATCGTTGGTTCAACCAAAATGGCAGTTCCGTCATCTTTGAGCTTTGACAAAAGGGCATTATCGCATCCCCATCTGTAGGCCACATCTAAAATGAATAGTATTCCTGATATAGGTGCGTAGCGGAGACTCGGGGCATGTTGGTAGGTAACAAACGTGGATGCTGCTATCTGGGCGGATAAGCTGGCGCGGGACGAGCAAGCGCATACGTGTAGCTCGTATATAGACCCGGTGGACGTTGGAGCGTTTAGAACGCGTACCATGTACGGAATATCTTGGTCGTAAGGGAACGCGCCTTTTGCCCGGGGTATTGGAGGCCGGAAGAAGAAGAAGAAGACGAAGAAGAGGCCTGCTACGAACGGGAAAGAGAAAGAAAGCTCGGAACAAAAAAATGTCGCATTATTTTCCTATATGGTGATGTGCTCGACCACATGGCTTACTCGCGGAAAATTTATCCGCTGGCAACATCCGGTTGCGTTTCGTGTCGCGAATCGAACTAGCCCAAACATAGAGGAGAAACGCGCGCGACATAAATTTGCCCACGTTGCGCAATGAATCAGCCCCTAATTGTCCTTTCGCTCCCTCTTGATTTCTTTGGAATTCTTTTACATTTCTCGAATTCCAGACGATTTTCCAATTTTTTTTGGAATACAGTTTTTCGTACTTTTTTTGGACATATATTTGATCACTGATAAATAGTGATTGATCGCAATTGCGTTTTCGTGGGTTTCACCCTCGATTTCTTCGAGATTCTTCCACATCTTGAAAATTTGAAATTTGATAATTGAAGCCATGAATATTGCTCACTTTTATGCAAACTCGCTAATGGCTCATATGGATCGAGTTAAACTATTTTTCGCGATTTATTCATCTCAATATTATTTCCGTTTTTGAAACTTGGTTGGATTCTCAAATTTACGACTCACTCATTAACATTTAATTCCAACATTTATATTTGGTTTTTTTTATATCATTACTTTCATTTTATATTTGTTTTCAATTTTGTATAATCTCTGATTTATTTGTGTTAAGATTTTTATGTATTATTTTATTTTTTGTTTGGTTTATTTTGTATTATTTCTGCATATTTTTATGATTTTCATATTTGTTTATTATTATTATGTTGCCCGATAGTTTGACTACTGCATAATTAAATTTATCATCATCATCATCATCATCATCATCATCATCATCATGTTGGAATTTGCGGCGCTTTGGCTCTTTTCGAAATCCATTTTTTTTCCATTTTATTTGACCGATAAATCCGGTGCGAATCGTGTTTTAGTGGGCTTCCCCTCGTTTTCTTTGTGATTCCACCACATTTTCCGAATTTCCAGCGATTAAGGTATTTTTCGAATTTCATGATTTTTTTTTTAAGATTCGCAAAAGTAACATGTCTGGTGGGAGAAAATTTGTTGACAAGTTGGAATTAGATGTTAAGATCCTCCTATCAAATTTTACGAAAAATATTCGTTTCGTCCTCCTTCTATCGTATGGAAAAAAAAACTCTAAAATTCATTGCATTCCAATTGTCGTTTCCCCATACTAGCATCGACATCGAGCTGATGTCCCGATTACAAATCCATCCAATTAACCCGTTTCGTGATTGGAAGTCGAAAAGGCTCACGATCCCGATCGTGACAGGCTTGTAAAAACGAGTGACGTACGAGCTTAGCGCTCATTTGAACAATAATCAGTACTACCTAGTTATACCTGACAATGTTAACTCTAAGTCCCGGACGTTATCCCACTTGTATGAAAACATCAGTTGGCTAGTCATTAGTGAAGAACATTTCGAAACGTAATAAGAAATCATTTCTTTCCTCTCTTTCTCTTTCTTTAACTTTCTGCCCTCCTTCTTTTTCTCTCTCTCTTTGATCCCCAGCTATTAGGAGCCCTGAATCTCTGTCGTATATAGTAATGACGTGTTCTTCGATGTCGTTCTCGCGTCCTATCGCAATACACGTAATTATAGACACTGGGCGAGACGGTGGAGAGATATCTTCCGAGGTGGTCTCCCTCCCTCTCTTTCCTTCGTTTTCTCGAGACGCTCCAGAGTCGATCACATCGGGGCTACTCGAATACTCCGATTACCGCCATCAGATATATTTTTTATTAATATTTTTATTGATATATTATGAAAGGAAATAAATGTTCATAAATATTTAAACATTCGTTGTTAATTTTTGCAACATTTATTATATTTATTAATATTACTAATGTTCATATATTATGATTATTATTATTATTATTATTTTCAACGTTACAAATGTTAGTAACGTTAAAAATATAATACTTACTTGCAATAAGATAATATTCACAATAATAATATTGTAGACCTGAAATTCTGTTTACGATAAATATTAATAATAAACGTACATTAGGAATTTCGATTTCTGATAAATGTTTATTGAAAATTGTGATAAATTTATAAATATTTTTTATCAACTTTCATATAATATCACCTTATATTTGTCATCGCACATAGTTATTTTGAACCCATTATATTTGCTTCTTGATGGTAGCCATCAAAAGAAATGGCTGCTTTGCGGAGCCTCCTCGTAGTTGAATGGCTTCGAAATCGGTTTCCCTTCATTTTATACATCGATATTTTAATATCTATGTAGATATATATTGGAAGCATTATAGGAGGCCGAAGTCGACCGTCAAACGTGACGTTTCACATAATACGAGCCGACGGCGTTCACTCGGCCCTATCTATACTCTATCCTGTCCCTGCAATACGAGAGCACTTCCCCGATGACACTGCGGCGACGCGGTGTCGATATTTTTCGCACTGGTCGCCCAGGGAGGCCCGAGCTATCGGGAACAGGCACACGGACGAGCAACGGTCCGCGGTAATGCCACTTTTTTCTATAGCTATAGATGGTTTTATTAGATCTCTCTTTTTTTTGCGTTTTTATCGTCGTTTGATTTCCGAAAAGCTCGTTTTCAGGTCATCATGATACCTTTTCGGGTCAGCTTGATGCATTAATAGAATTCAAGTACAAAATCTTCACAATGGAACGATATTTATTCATGTAATCTATTCAAGCTGTTCCATCGCTCCAACTTCCTTTGAATATCAAACTGAAATATAAAATTAAATTTCGACGGTTGAAAAAAATCCATTTTTCCATTGTTTTCTTTTGCTATCCCCTCGTGATCTTTCGTACATCGTGTTATCGTTACGAGGAGCACTAAATTACAACCCGAATAAAGTATTGTATCACCCTAATACGAACCCAAACATGCCTTAGAATTCTATATATCGTCAATAAGAAGTTTAAAATCTTTATCCCTAGAATTTCAGATAATCAAAAAAATCACCCAAACGACGAACCCCAACACGTTCAAATCATATTTATTAAAAAATCAAAAAACAGTCTTAAAAGATCGAGAAAAAAAAGTTTTACATCTTTATCCCTAAATTTCAGATACTGAACAGCCACCCAAACGAATCGAAGCACCTCCGAATAATATTTGAAAAAAGAAATGAAAAATTGGTTTCTTCCTTTACTTAAATATTGTAGATCCCACCGATTCTACATTTTCCTCTGATACATCACTATTCCGTCCGTCATAAACGACAGAAACGAGCACACGTGTGTTTCTGCGAGGCGTCAGGTTTCGTCGTTATCAGAAACATGCAAGGGTCCATATCTTCCTCGACAAACAAGAACGAGCTGATGTCTTCGCGGTGAGTATCGAAAGTACATTCATGAAGTCCCCGTCCATGGTAAGCAGTATCCTGTCCATACTATGGACACGTCTGTGTACGTGTGTGACCCTTATCGACAACCCTCTACGACCTTTCACCGTTCTGAGTGTTCAGGGCTCGTGGAATTCCCCCCTCCCTCCTTCCTCCTCTTTCCCCAACCCCTCGGAGGATTTTCTTTGGTATGCCATACGTATGCGCATCCATCGAAGCCTGGGCATTTGAGAAGGCACGATATCTAGAAAAAAAGGCCAGAAATAACGACAGAAGGGATTGAAGTACCGAGAGAGGGAGAGAGAGAAAGAGAAAGAGAAAGAGAAAGAGAGGGAGAGAGAGATAGGTTCGAACTCTTTTCATCGTATAATAACTCGAAGAGATAATCGAGCGAGGAAAGAGTTTACACACGTGTGTGTACGATATAAGAGCACGTCAGATCAATGTGTGAGGGTCCATGAGGGCCGTTGATGCACTTCTAGGCTCGCTCGAACAATAAATAAGACTTCAATGTGCGCAGAGAGAAAGATGCCAGTAGGGCGAAGAGGGGAGGATGAAGGAGAGACAGGGATGAACGTAGCAGCGATGAGATCGATGCACCGATGCGACGAACACGAGACATCCTGGGTGGTAATAGGCTAATGCCCCATGTGGGTGCCCAGCCAACACCGTTACTCGTAATGCTCCGCCGCCTGTTCGCAGAGCTAAAACATCGAGGTTCTCTCCTTTTTGTGGCTTGAAAATGCGTTTCTCGAGTTCAGAGGAATACTTCTGTTTTTACGAGCGATCGAACATTTTTGCGATTTTATTGTTTTGTTTTTTATGGTCCGCTGACACCGGAAGTGTGTTTTTGAATCGCAGGAGGGCACGGGGTATCTGGGAAAAAACGAGGTCGGGTAAGATGCTGTTCAAGCGTCGCTGATTCCATTCCACAAAACCGGAAGTTCTCGTTCGGCCATTAGTTTCGCCCGCGGGTTTCAACGATAATCCAAGGCAACGGCGTATCACGCCGTGGATAAACCGAACCAATTGAAATTCTGAGATGACTCCGGGAATATCGTTACGCGAGAGGACCAAAAGTGGCCATTGCGAATGCGCGTGCGCGTGTAATCCTCTCATGTAAAAACGAGGATCGTATACCGGGCTTAACACCAGGGGTCAACCCAAGGTCATCAGTAAACAATTTATAAGGGCTTTTTATTCGGGCTGACGCGAAAGTGAGCGACGTCGAAAAATCGCACAGCGTAACGACCGCGAGTGAATACGAAAGAAATAAAAAAAGAAGGGAAGAAAAAAAACAGGGCTTTCGCGAGTGTACGGACGCGTTAGTGAGGGGACAAAAAAACGAAAATGTCCCGGAGTGCGCGAGAGTAATTTCGCGACGAATCTCCCGCGGACATAAACTGGATATGCCCTCTGCGGACGTGAAAGCTCCGGGTCCGGGATAATAATCCGATTTCTCATTGGGTGCTTGGAGGCAAAGTATATCCACCGGATAAAGCGTTCTCCAGAGATAGGAAAGGGGAAAGAGGAGAGAGAGAGAGAGAGAGAGAGAGAGAGCTTGTTTTGTGAGATATATGGAGGTTCGTCGCGCGATCCTACCGCCGCTATCTTAGCTCCGCACGTGTTGTTTTATTATTCGCAGCCAACGAGATTCGCCATGGTTGAGGTTCTTTTCATCGGCGGGTACGTCCTTCGAGATCCTCCACGCGAGAGCGCGTTTTTCCCTTGTTCACTTTTTTCCACCCACTCGCTCACATCGGATAAGGAAAAATCCAAAGCCCTGATAAAATAGTTGTCTTCGCCACGTTCGCGGACCAGGTAGATCGAGCTCGACACGAAAAAACGACCAAAGGGGGCATGTGGCAAGGCTGCGACGAGGTCGCTTACGTTTGCCAGTTTCGACGTCGGACCCCGCTTACAAAATTGACCGGACACGGTTCGTCCGAGATGTGGCTTTTAGTTTCCTGGTTAACCCAATCTCGATTTAGCTGCGGCCTGAGTCAGTCGAAGGTTAGCCCCAGCCTGACTCTTTTAGCTACAACCTCGGTCCAACTTGAGATTTTACACCATCTTTTATCACAGACCAACCGTCACGTCTTTGTCAAAAGCTGTTAGCTCTCAATTTTTGGCCTCGATAACTAACCTAGATCTGATGTCGTTGGTTGCGATGAAAATTGACCAGATTAGGGTAGTTTCGAAGAGAAACGCAGCTAAATCCAATGTCCATTCGATTACCAATTATCGGTCAAGTTTACACCTCTCTCACCGAATCGATAAGAGTCGTTGATTGAATCATACCTCATACCGTTTCCCGTATCAAAGTCCAGTCGAATCACTCTGACGCGCCGAAAAATGGCACAGGTCCGTCCCATTTGACAAAAAACGAGATCAACCTCAAAACGGGTACGTCGACTCCTTAGCGGACCACTGGATTCTCCCTTAGAGCGAGATCCAACGAAAGCACTTGCCGAACCGTTTCCATCATTCGTCCCGGAACCGTCACCGGAATAATTCTTACCCGGTGAATCTGGGACAACTTATCGCGTCTACTCCTCGATTGCGATATGCCTTTCTTAGCCACGCGCTGGACTCTGATGTCTACATGTGTTGTACGTACAAGAGTTCTCGAGGAGAGGAGGCTTTCCCGTCGAGTTCGCCCCGCGCACGCGAGCCTTCGACTCTTTATTATCCCATCCGAAGTATCTACACGCAGACACACACGTATGACTTATACCACGAGCGTACCAACTATACGTTAACATCAGCCACCTTAACCACCTGTGCATCGACCTTCCCTCGCGCCGCCTTCTCATATACGCCAGATATTATACGTTCTCCTTCATCGTTCTCCATTTTTACCTCCTCTTTTTTTTCTCCCCGATCCATTTTCTCGTATTTCAGTCGCATCGAGAGACGATACGTACTCTTGGAAGCACGCGCGTTCGAAATACTCCCTGTGTCGTAAAACCCCTCGTAAAGAACGAAAAGATCGAGAGGAGTGCGATCGTAACCAACTGGATTACGATTTTATATAAACCCAGGGAGAACGAAAATGAAGAAGCGACGTGAATTATGGCTCGAGCAAAATGTACACGTTCGAGATTCGATTGACAGATATTGGTGTACGGTTCGGAAAGAACCTGCCGGATTGCTATTTGTTATCTCTGAACTGGACACCAATAACTGTCAATCGAATCTTCCACTCTTTACTTTTTCTCAAGAGCTCCAGTTCGAGCTCGCGATTTTTCTTCGGCCTGTCAGAATTCTACTGGAATCGCGGACCACGAACTGGCTATGGTCTACATTCGGATCAGGCAAGACGGTATCCCTTGTCTGACGGGTGGGAGCCTGTGGAACATTGAAACTTCCAACCTCCATAGATTTATCATTTTTCTACGGATATTTTACATTTAGTGTTGAGATTTTTGCATTTACCGATTCTGGATTCTGAAATCGAGATTTTAGATTCTAGATTCAAATTTTGGATTCTCCAATTCTGTATTTTTCGGTTCTAGATTAAAAATCCTAGGTTTACGGATTATGGGTTCCAGATGTTCAGATTCTCGTTTAACTACTTCATTAATCATAAATTCGATCTTTTATTTAAAAAACTGATCTTCGCAACTTCTTATCAACTTTACATATTTTCAGTCTAGCATTTATATTTCCGACTTTCATATTTTCGGCGTTTACATTTCAGATATTAGTAAAATTGTCTTCCTCGTTCGTTTTTGTCGCCAGTGGTGTCCGAGTAACTGGAGTATTTCATGCGCGCGATCCGGTTAATTTCCATCTCTTCCTCTCGGTCTTTTTCTCGCCCCGTTCTCTAAACGATTCCGAGGTGCATCGAGGCGCCAAGGAACGTTGGGATTCGTTGAGGGAGAAAGACAGAGAGAGAGAGAGATCGAAACGCGACGGCGCGCGAGCGATCGTCTCGAACGATGGCGAGAGTTCGCTGGCCGATTAGGACGCAAATCATTCAGGTGCCCCGCTGGCTAGGTGAGGTACGGAACCTCCGGAGTGAAAGAGAGAGAGAGAGAGAGAGAGAGGGCTATGATGGGATGGGCCGCAGTCACGTGTGGCCTGATCACGTAGGTTCGCGTTAGCAAACGAGAGACGGTGCTGCCGTGTATGCTCGCGAGAGCAGGCACTGCTGACAAGCCGGACAATCCACGGGGAGTGCGGCTTCCCGGCTCGCCGGCTATTCCGCGCTGCCTCGTCGAGCCAAAAGCAAAAAAAAACCATCCAATAGATATAAAAACGTAAAAAAGCCAAGTACAGGCATACGCAGAGTAAGTTTGCGGAGAGAAAAAAAATGTGGAAACAGGAGTAAAAGATATCGATGGAAAATGACCAACCTCGAGGAGAGAATCAACCCGTCACAATGAATTTGCATTCCGGTATTGGCACATAGTCACGTACCCTCGATCCCCACCAACCCTCTCGCCACGAACACACCGGGAACAAAAAGAGATCGATTCTCCTCACGGTGGGCCGATGATCGATCTTTCCAGCATCGTGCAGTGACCGCTATTAACTAAGCCGATATGAACAATCTAACGGTGATCGTTGCTAAATTATCAGCTATTCGATCTTTTACGTGTACCCTCGGTTTGCTTATAATCGAGATTCGTGGATTTTGCTCGTAACGTTTCACCGGAAACGCACGAAGCTTTGCGCGTTTCTTATGTTTGACTTTGTCTTTTTTGTATATGTTAAAATAGAGTTGCACAGTACTGTACAAGGATCAACTCTATTGCTATCTTTATTGGGATTCGAAAAGACTGAATCTGATCGTAAGAGAGTTTTCGGAGACGATAATAATTAGGTGTCGTTTTTTACAAAATTATTCCAATGTCCTATTATTGTTTGAAGTAAAAATAATTATCGTGATAAACCAATAATCCAATAATCCGACCTCCAATAATCTGACGATTCAATAACCTGAATAATCAGATAGAAAAATTGATAAAAAAAATATAAATGATCTGCCCAAAGAAATTGAGCCTTTTTTCTGGGTCTGAATTCATGGCACGACCATGACGCCAAATTGAATAAATTCTACAGGTGAACAAAATAAATCATCACTGAAATCCCCGATCGTAATAATCGGCGGAATATCGGCCAACCTCGTTGAATCCTACCGATCCTAAGTCCCATCGAGGAGAATCCAAGTTGCGAAATAAGAAGTGTGGAATGCGCAGGCTCGATAAGGGAGACGGCTCGGTGGGTTTGGCTGCGCTCGTACCGAAAAAAAGATGCACGCGAGAGGCTGAGGTGAGACGAAGAATGAGAAAGGCGGTGGGGTGAGGGGGAGAGAAAAAGAAAGAGAGGCGTACCTGCGTAGTCGCAGAAGGCAGAAGAAGCCGGGGGCCCTCTTTCCGTGCCATGAATCACGCCCACGCGACGAGCGTGGACCTCCCGATAATTAATGCTCATTTAATTCGGCGTTCATCATCCGGCCAGAAAATATTTACAAAAGTCCCCGGTTCCGAGTGCATACGTATGCGTATAAAGCGAAACGTGTAATAATGCAACGGTTGTATATTTGCATCGGCTCGTGTGGAGCTGAGGGAGCGCGCGTTACCGAACACACGAGAAAATCCGTTCCAACAACGCCATTTGTGTGGTCAGTTTCATCATGCTGTAAGGTACATCAAGGGAACGCACCCCTCGTTGCGTACGGCTGAATTCCGAACCAGGATTAAACGTGGCCCTTACTTTTATTTCTTTTTCGGACAACAACGATTCGAGCCCAACGTTGGGTGTATTCTGACAAACTCTCGACTGAACACCGAAAATCGCACGAAAAATCCACGATTGTGTAACCCATCGAAACGTCTGTTTCAAAACTCATTCGGCCGCATTTATTTGCGCAAAATTAGGGTACCTGAAATTTTTTGTCCGAAAGTCTGGAAACATATAGTTTCGCATTCTAATTTTTCGATTTTTAGATTCTAGCTTTCGGATTTTTAGATTGCACATTTTAGACTTTGAGGATTTTTTTTATTCTAGATTTATACTTTAACAAATTTTGATTTTTAAAAATCTGTACACAATATGTATACATATAAAATCTATTTGTAATATGTACGTTTTACTTTGTTGTATTCTTACTTCAGAGATAAAAAATGGTCGCATCTCAGATATTATATTCCGTATTTTATATTTAATAGCGATTCATATTTCCACTAAAAAATTGCAAGGTTCGATGTTTCTCTTCACGAGATATTGAAGGATTTTAATAAAATTTTCTCCAAGTGCCAACAAGCTTAAATTTTGAGTGCAGTGTCGATTAACGTAAAAAAAATCTTTCTGTAAAAAAAAAATCAATTTTTCGAGCGTAGCGATCTTTCACATTGAAGTAATTTCATAACGGTAATTTGATGAAGGAATCTACATTGATTCGAAGTTCGATGGAAAAAATAATAATTTCACGGTATTTTCGAGGTTCGATACAGTTGAATTTTGGTCGGAAGATTATCCCAGGATCGGTGCGTATCGTAAGAGCGGGAGAATACGATAAAAATAAAACGTTCCCTCGTATTCAAGGAAATACGTTTATGCATGCTGCGGTTCGGTATGCATTGCGTTCCGGACCGATTACAGATAGGATCCTTTGTCAACGTTCGGCCATCCTTATCGGCTCTGATGCATTCTGATCTCTCCGAAGAATCGCTCCACGGCAACGTTCAACATCGCATGGGAGGTTTCTCAAGAACGCGTGGCGAGCGTGGAAGCGCCGGGTCTTCGAAAATTCCGCCAACCTCGACGGCGCTCCGTTCGCCCGTGATTCACGCCAAGTGCAACTGTTATCTGTAACAACTGGGCTTTTAATGTTCTCGATATTTAGCCGTTGAAGCTTTAGATTTTTGGATGCCAGATTTTTTAATTCTAGAGCCTTAGATTGCAGACTTTCAAATTCAAGTGTTTTAGATTCCACGGTTTTAGGTTTTACAGTTTTAGGTCGCAGACTTTAGAATTCTAGATTTTTAGGTTCCCCACAGTTTCAGGTTCTAGAGTTTTAAGCTCTAAGGTTTTAGGTTCTAGATTTTTAGATTGACGAAGTTTCGATTCAAGGTATTTTCCGAGTGGGTGTTAGATTTTATCTTCTAAATTTAATATTTTCGATTTTTAATTACAGATGTCACATTTTACATTTTATAAGAAAGACCATCAATGGGAACTCTCTCTCTCTCTTCCTCTCTCTCAAGGACCATCTTAATCTTTTCAAATTTTCGAATTTGTACATAACCCTTTTCCGAAATAATATCGAGACGCTAGCCTACAAAACAACAATCGCAGTTTCGAATTTTCCAGCTGATGAAGGTCTTTTTTCGTTGAGGACCGTTTTAGAGTCAACGGTCGAAAGCGCCAATCCACCGGAGAGATTTTCATTCGCGTTTCGCGCAGTCGACCGTCGTAGATACGAGAGCTTTGTAACTGAGAGATGATTTTAGAGGACATGTCTCGCGTGTGTCTGTCAATAATCGGTTCTCCAAGAGTCGTTAAATGCAGACGGGGAGACACAGCAGTGCGCATGAGCACAAAGCCGATAGAGACCACCAGCAGCGCGGAAAGTCCCGAGTGAGCGTGCGCGCCATTTGCCTCGTGCCTATGTTCGCGTTCTACTACGCGACCCCTGAATGACCTCTTCGCCTTGACGTCGCAACCGTGGCGACAACGGTGCCGGTTGTCCGACGACAATAACAACAACAACCAGCTCAGTCCCATTGTCCTCCATGTCCGTTTCAATTCTGTTGGCTCAGTACTATTCTCGATAACTGTGGCAAATAGTGGACAACGAATGGTGGCGATTATTTTAGTGCAAAGTGACGATTATCGTCTTTTGATCGATGTTGACGATCAAAATAACGAACGGTCAATCATTACGTCTCTCAACTCGTCGTTTACACAAGCCTCGAAGTGGATGACTTTTTGACTGCGGTGTTTAAAAACCACGTTTTTCAATTCTAGATTTTGTAGCCTTTCAGATTTTTAGATCTTTCAATTATTATAATTTCTATATTTCCAGGTTTTGTAGGTTTAAACTTAGAATTTCGATAATAGAAAATAAAATTGGAGCGACTGTCCCCTTCGACTCAAAACAAACGATTTGTCTTGAGCATGGAACTACAGTATTGATTGTGTTGGGTTGGAACGTCGCAGTTATGACAAAGTAGCAGAGAAATAAATTAAGTAATACCGATAGACTGATAGACAGTGTCGAAACGAACCTCATCAAATAAGCATTCCCTTGGATCCGGTGAGTTCAACCATCACTGTGAAACATCAATCTGAATAGAAACTTTCAACATATATCGCAACAAATTCAATCCAAACAAGTGGCAAGTCCTTTAAAAACTCCCCACCCAAGATAATTCGAAGGCCAGCAACGTTTGTTTTCCCATAAATCCAGTGGTATCTGAAAATCTGAAAAATCTCCGGACACTTTTTTATTTAGCGGGGATTGGAGATTGGTTTGCCGGATTATCGTCGTCTGACGATGCACCTGCTTCCGCATCGCGGAGTTACGCAAAGCTTGGGTGAGGGTTCCGAGGGCACTTGATGTCTGAATCAGAGAGAAGTTGGTAGAGGGGATTGACAGCTCCGTGGAGGGTTCAAAGTGGTGGTAGAACCGGTGGAATGTCGGACGCAGGGCGACAGTTGAAAAAAAAAAAGAAACGAGGAAGGGACACCGGTATACGGCGAGTGTATTAACCCCTAGGGTGGTAATCCGACACCGTAGAACGGAAGCCGCGGGTGCAGCCGTTTCCGTAGTGACAGATGCGATCCCGTCGGGGTCTGCCGCTGTAGAATGATCAAGGAGACTTGCCTGGGTCGCGTGGAGTTGTGTACACTGAGGGAGGGGATGATGTACACTCAAAAGGAAGAGTCTTCGTTCTGAAAAAAAGGGTACGTCGTCTGCTCTGTCAACAGGATCACCGAGGCAAAGCGATAGGCTGTTCAATCGTGAGATAAGGTAGGCCGAATAGACGAGACGGGAAGTCAGGGGTAAAACTGAGCGAGCAAAAAAGGGCAAAGCTTCGGAAACAGAAATGGCGTTGTTATAGAAAAGAGGAGGAAAAAAAACAACAGGGATGATATACGGCAATGGGTACCCCCTGCAATGCCAGTGCTATTCAGATGGTTGTAAAACGATTGTCTAACCACAATATTTGTCCGGCTTTATGAATGAAGCTGAGATGAAAAGTGCTGCGACGGAGAACTCCGAGGGAAAAAAGTGAAGGAGGAAAAAAAAGTCTACGGCACAGTCCGACGAAGCACTCGTAAAATAATGTTTAAAGCAAACACGAGCTCTTTGGAAGAAAAGGGACTCTGAACTTAAGGGAGGCGGTCTTCTCCGTTTATTCGATCCATCGTTTCAAAGTGCTGGATCTGAACAGAGCGTTTATTGACTTTTTAGATTTTCTTTTGCTTTCGTGATGTCATCGTAACCCCTTGGCTGTGTGCCAAAAGTTCGATTCACCTACTATTTTTGAGATTAATAAAATAATTCTTCGATTTATTTGACAATCTCAGCATTGAAGACCTTAAATCCATGATTTCCCGAATTACGTCAAATTTATACAGTAAAAATATGCTTTTTCCAAAGCCCAAGATTTTAATTCTCACTTCACCAAGAAATCTGCTACATCACGCTTAGCCATCAGGATTATCGTTGGTTAATTCCATCTTCGATGTTTTTCTGGGTCTGTTAGCCAGCAGGGTATTCGATGTAAAATGGATAGCAACTCATCAAGCGATTGGGGATGATTCCTATTCCCAGCCCGTCAGTAATTTCCAGTTTATTTGCGGATGGATAACGGAGGGGCCCCCACCAGTCTTTTCCTCACTAGCGAAGCGCCTAGGGATGTTGCCTACATCGGCTAGTCGGGGTCGGGGGGCACCAGCTCGGACGCTTTTCCACGCATCAGCCCTGGTGGATGAAACAGCCATCAATGGGCGCGAGAAAACGTGGAGGTTCCCACAGTTGACGGTCGAGCGTGTGAAAAACCGCATCGCTCGGGAAAATTGTCCACTGATTTCGTGAGACACGAAACCGACAAGTGGCTCGATATTATTGGCTACCAATAGGAAGTGGCTCATCCGGATGTTTCTCATATTCGTTGCCTCGTACGTTATTCTCATGATGCGAGCGTTGGCAAAACTGGTTTCCGTATTATCCAGCCTGATCTGACGCTCTCCAGCAGTGCGAAATCTGGATTATCGAAGCTTGATTTAGCCTATGATGGGATCAGCACTTTATCAAACTAGAAAAAGATCACTTTTCCAACTTTGAAAATCAGAACATTCATGTGGATTTGATAATGTCGTTATCGTGATTGAAGGTGGATAATGACCTTATCATCGAAACGAATGAAACGACGTTGATGATTATCCAACCTAATTGATAGGAGAATCAAATCCCATAATACATAGAGTACACGATACATCTGCAAGACCTGTTGGCAACCCGGAAGCTTTTCCCAGCCGCCCCTCTCTACTTTCCAAAAAAAGATTTCACGACACAATTTGCAAAAACAGGTGGACAGATTATTGGCAGCAGTTTCGAGTCGACCGAACCGGATTCTTCTCGCTCACCTTATTCCTCATTCCAGAGTTATATTTTAGTCGTACAGTTTATCGAGGCATGTGCAGTACGGACGGCAATAACTTTTTCCGCGCGCGTAGTCCGGCAGGTCGAAGCTTCGCGAGGCAGCTTTAGCCGCGTGGTTCGTGCGGAGATCCCCCGGTACATCCTTTTTCCCTCGCGGCCTCTCCTCATCTTCTACAACAGCAGCCATGCAAATCCGAAGGTATACGAGGTGGCAAGAGCGGGAGGCGAATAAACCTGTCGTCCTGTCGGGCTTTGGTAAAAGTTAAAAGCGACGAGAGGGCAAGGCGAGAAGGGTGGAAGAGGGTGGTAGAGGCTCGAAGACACGCCAGGTAAGAGCTGGACCCGGAGGAAGACGAAGAGGAGGACGACGACAACGACGAGGATCACCAAGATCCTGTCGGGCTCCAGTTGCGTGGCTGAGCACAGGTTTCTTCGCGGCTCGACGCCTCGTCGGTTCTCTTATACGCCGGCAAGCTTCCGCGCACTTTTCCCTCCAAGAATCTTGGCTCTTTCTCTCTCTCTCTCTCGACGCTGTCGGGTGTCATCCCCGTAATGTGTGTGCCCCAGCATGGCGATGGCGGGTTCGATCGAGGGGCCCCTGGAATCAGCGTGGCTAAAACGGAAAGCCGAACATAAAACCGCAGATAAGACCGCCACCGTGCGCGAGTCCTTCGAGCCTGGAGGATCCTGATGGCGCGGATGGGTAACAGCCGAGAAAAAGACGACCGAGACCTGCCGAGGTGCAACAGACGACCACGGAACGAAAAGAACTTGAGTATGGAGTGGAAGTCGGTGGAATCCCGCAAGACGCCTGCCGCCACTTGAGTTACGATCCCACCACGGGCATTTACATTTTTCCCCCCTCGCGCTACAAATTAAACCAATCTGGATTCACCAACGCTTGTTTTTTCTTCATTTTTGTACTCTTGTTCTTCTCCCCCACGGTCCTCGCTCTTCCGTGTCTCGTACGGCTACTTGTAGACGACTGTTTCGTGATCTACGCTCTTTCAGGACTTTCGTCTTGTGCTCCGTAATCCATCCGACGTTTGATGGTTATCGGCCGCAAGTTTGGTTCTTCTTGATTCAACTTTTGACTTATAAAGATCCTCGCGTTCTTCCCGGTTATCCGGACAATACTCGGCCTGCGCGAATGAAGTCGAGTCGAGTTCCATTAGACCTGATTCTGTTTGCTTAACAGGGAACTACCGGGAGCCTAACTTTCACGAAGAACTCGATCACTGTTCATCCAATTACTTGGAACTTCCATTTTGATTGTGCTGGATCCAATTGCAAACGTCTAGAGTATCCTTCTTGGACTTGCGCTCATCCTGAAAACTTGACCAATCATCGAATCGTCATCGAATTGTCGAATCGTCTCATGGTCCTGACTCCGCTATTGGAGTCAGGACCGTGAAAACTTTAAGACTCATAAAATTCCTCTCATCTCGCAACCTACATCGATGGTGGAAAGTGTGCGATAAGTTCGAAAAGAAAACAAGCCCAATACCAGCGTTCGTTCTCGACTCGGCTTAATCGTAGAAAGATTCTGTAGCTGTCACCATGATTTTGAATAAATCCGGCATTCCTCGGTCGTTTGAGTCGATACTTCGCGTCTCGTTTCATCGCTGTGCCCAAAGTCTATTGTTCCACTCCTTTAGGATCTTGATCAACTCTCGACTCGTGGCTGCGGCTTTTAACAGCGCGAGGTTTTTCTTCTTGGTGGAGTAGTTTCCGTTGAATGGCCGCTCACTCGGCGCACAAGCGCACACAGAGCCTCCATACAACGGGTAGCTCTGTTACAAGAAGAATAAGCACCAGCTTCACTCGCGCGAGTCTCGGCAATCTTTTTTTTTCCTCTCTCATCATCCTATTGTCCTCTAATGAATCCGTAGATGCTGACGGAAGCATCTCTCTCTCAGCTTTCTTGCAAGACACACCGGACAGGTTGCTTAGTCCGTCCCTCATCGTCCTTTCACAAGTTTCTTCTTTCTCATCCTGGCATCCTTCCAGCATCGTTCTCCCTCCGGTACTGTTTTCCCTTCTTTTCTCTCTCTCTCTCTCTCGCCGAGCCTCTGTGTCTTCGACTCTAGCCGCATCACGCTTGTAACATGATTCGTGTACACGTATGAGACGAGATGGTAATCGAACACGAATCACCTGATACGAGTGACCCAAAGGGGCAGTGTAGTTTCTTCGATTCGAGTTCCATTGAAACGTAGTTCAGAAAGTGAGCCACGTAAATGAACCGGGTCGTAAGTGGATCGATAGTTTGGTCCGGTTAGAGGAGATCTCGTGTCAAAGGGATTTCTTAACAGAGGATTCTACGCTTTTGAAACGTTTGACTCTCCAATGAATAGTCGTATGATTTCGTCCTGATAAAACTCTGCTAAATCTTTGATTGAGAAATCAAGTTCCACCGAATGACCCGCGTCTGTGAAGCCAAGCGTCTCAATTGTCAGCGTCTCACGAAGAAACGCTGTACAGGGGACGAATGACGTTAAGTCGTCGACTGTTCTTTTGGCACAAGTAGCTTGGAAGACTCAACTAATCTCCCAGACCTAGGTCCCTTTTGTACTAGGTAGAAAACCACCCGATAGAACCCAAACAAACGCGAGGATTTATTTTTAGTTTTTGAACGGGGTGAAACTCCAGCGACGATGGAAGCCAGTTCACAGGAAGATAACCAAGGGTTCTTCAGGGTCAAGATCGGATTGGACGTAACTCTTCGAACGGGAAGATCCATTATTTATCCTATCGTGTGATAAATAACGGGTGCTCCCGGTTGTTCAGATTCCGGGGTCACCGGAGACGGGGTTACGGAGTTCTCGCTTATTTATCTATGAACACACACACGTGCGTGTTAACACAAACACAGAGACGTTCGCGTTGGCGCGGACGCTTATGGAAATTCATTGGGGCGTCGGTTAGCGGAGTCTCCTTCTATTGAAAGCGGTCGGTCGTAGGCACGATAAGATCGGTCTTAGGGCGAAAGAGGCACCTGTGCCCCGATGTGCCACCGTGGAGAACCCTGGGAGGTGCCGTTTGTCGTTCCCTCGCTTGTTTCTCCCTCGACGCGGAACAACACGGGACACGATCAACGTCCACCGGAGGATCACGAGAAAGAGAGAAAGAGATAGAGAGATAGAGAAACCGATCGACGGATACGATGATACGAAACGGGTCATTGGCTAGCGCGGGGCCAACTTCTACTCCTACTTTAAATATGGAAGAATCAACGCGGGATCGCGATAAGACTCGGTGGCTCGGAAACCGACTCAGTTTCTTCTCTTCTGTCATGTAAATTGTCCGCACCGAAGATTATGGAAGCAGTTTTTCTGACAAGGCTGAAAAGCTCTCCGAGTCGTCTTAGGAGGATGAACCTGAGACGTGGATGAAGACAAGAGAACGCCCTTTTTGGAAATGCGAGTTAAGTTTTCGTTCTGTTAATTGATTATTGGATACTTGTTATTATTTTGATGATGTCGTTAATAATATCACTGCGAAATCGCTATAACGACGTCGATTTATTTGAAACTTGGACCAACTATTTATTCCCTCTCGTTTGAAAGTTCGTACTCTTCAAATCACTGTTTTTCATCAATCCTCGTTTGCCATTTACAACCCTAGAGTAAGCAACGAACGTCACCCTCAGGAACGTTTAACTTCTCCTCGTATTACGAAAAATGTTCATCGAGTTTAGCTGGATCGATTCATCGATGCACGATTACTCATTTTTGTAATTTTTCATATATCGATTCGAGAAAGGGAGGGAAAGAGATAGAGGGAGAGGTTCGATAGGGATAGCAATTATTATTTGGAAAATATAGAGTCTTCCCGAGATCGGCCAAGCAGGCGATTACGACGTTATAAATTTCTCAAAGGCGTACACCTTATGATGTACAGTCTAGTATCACACCGTATGCATCTACCACGCGCACAATATTTTTATTCGCACCATGAATCAATTTTGTTTTTGTGAAATTTTGTTGTTTCAAATTTGCCACCTCACTGTTATTTTTTGTTATCTTTATTTTACTATCAAACCTTTTTTCTATATCAATTTAATTACACGTTATATCTGAACAAATATTGTATGAATAAATCTTTATTATCCGAAATCGTCTTGATCACAAAAAAAAGAAAATATAAAAAATCGATATTGATCATTTTTTAAAATCTCGATAGTTTTCCTACCCTCAAAATGTTTTCATCTTTTAAAAAAATATTTATGCTTTCATTTCGTCCATTAAAAATTGTATTCTACATGATTTTTACAATGATTATTTCTATATAATGTTTACTAATGTTTTATATAATGATTATTCGTTATATCATTATTTTCGAACTTTACCTTTTCATTTTCAAAAATACTTTTGTGATTTTGAACTCACTCTTTTAATTATAAAACATGTATATATACACACACACACACATACATTTTTTATAATAAATTAAATTTATAAAAAATAAAGAAAAAAATGCAAAAATAAGATAAGTGTTATAAATAAAATAAGATAAAATTTATAAAAATTTCAATTATAAAAGAATGTGCGTATATAAATATACACATTACTTATAATTAAAGGAGTAGCTTTAAAATTATATATTTATATATATTTATTGTATGTTCAAAGCTTTTTCCCCTATTTTTGAATGAATTTTAATATTTCCAAACTCTTCTCTTCTTAATTTCTTGAATGGTTTTTATTTGATTATTTGACGCGCTTTCTTCTTCGTTTTTACGATACATGCGTCACGAGTTACGAAGATTCTATGCTTCACCTAGATGGTAATAATATCGCGGAGGAGAGCCGCGGATGTATCCCGTGAGCCTCGTTTTGCGCCCGCACGTAATACATCGCCGTGTGATCCATCATTCAAATTGTTGCTAAATGGGATTATGCATGATTGCGGAGAAATAAACGGGAGGGAAAAAAAGAAATTGCGCTCGTCCGGCGCGTTCGCCGCGCAGCCTTGCGCTCGTGGGTTGAATCGGCGCTCCATCATTGTGCCCTCGCCTCTGTACCATACTTGGTGAACCCAGGAACAAGCGTACATATATATTCTTTTTTTTTTCATTTCTTTAATTGATCGACGCATCGTTATATTATTATTAAGCGATAGCGAAAAAGATGATGATATTTTTAATACAAAATATAGAAGAGAAACAATTTCTAAATATGAATATTAATTTTGAGGAGAAATAAAAATTTATAAAAATAAATATTAATATTAAACAGAAATACGTATAAATAACAAGAGACTGTTACGGCAACAATTATACTTGTTGTGTTTTAGAACAATACTTCAAATAACAATTCATAGTTATTTATTTTCATTTTCGTATTTCGATATATTTATTTCTTCATATTTCTTCGTTTTTATTTAATATTATTGTTTTTCATAATCGATGCCTAATTTTATTATCCTTCGGGTAAACAAAAGTTAGCAATAAATGATGAAAAAACAGTTAATCAATAATTTTACATTCACATTTAATAACTCATAATTCACGCCAGAAAATCTCCCGATTATTAATGTTTAAGTTGCCAGCCTGCTGTGACGTCCCAAAAATCAGGGCTATAAAAACAGTCATTTTTTACAGAATACGTATCATGGAAAATCGTTGGGCCATGAATTCTGTTCGTACATACATTTATAGGTACATAAATTTCACCTGTACATACATTTATTTCTAGATAAATTCCATATGCACATACGTTTATTTGTACATGAATTCATACGTTATAAATTCATAACTGATGAATTATTCATTGAAAAAATCTCAAATAATTCCCGTATTATTATACTATTAACAACTATCGTTTCCCAAATCTTCGAAAATTCTGACCATTTTTTAATGTCTATCGAATAATACCCGGAGGATCAAAAAAATGTTCGTTCCTGGATTGCGAAAACTCGAGTGCGCTTCTCAACAAAGTACGCGCCCATGAAAGCTGATGCAAATTCAATGAATTCACGAATTTCCACATTTTCTCTAACCGATCAACGATCACCCCCTCTCCCAACTCCCCAATCCCCTCGCCCCCGTCTCCGTCGTGTTTCTCGCGCCTCGTCGTCACAAACGTCACTCTCCTCCCATCCCGCTTGTTATTCGTCGAGTGTCGATAATACAAAATCCTTACAAGACGGTTCCCCCGCATAAGTTTATTCGACGTGGCAATTTCCTCTCGTGTTCCGTCCACTTCGTATATTTAATTTGTATGTAAAGCGTATTCGAGTGTATACGCGCAGGTTTTTATTGAGGCGAGAAATCCTCCGGGTTTTCAGGATCTCTCTTTCTCTCTCTCTCTCCCCTCTCTTTCCCAACCCACAATACCAATAATACCTAAGGGAGAAAAAGAAGCGCAGCGCCTGTGTGCATCGGGACGAGAGAGGGATAACGAGGACGCCGGGATCATCGGATCGATTCTTTATCGCGTCCCGATACAATCGAAAAGAAATGAGCCGTGATTTCGTGTCGCCCAGAAACTGCTGCGTGTGTGTTCGTTTCCCTATATATATGACTGTGTAAATATATACAAATATACATATATGTATATATACATATGGGGAATTCCACGCCGATACGACCTGGGTCTGACCCGTCGCCTTTCCGATTCGACCCGCGATTTTTTATGTTATTCTACCATCTCTGAAAGGCGCTCGAGAATTTTTTCACATTTTTTTTTTGATCGATTTGACTTCGTAGTATTTTTTGTAAACAAAAAATTGACCGTCAAATTTAAAAATCGGAAAAAAATAACAGAAGTCGTGTGTCACGTATCAAAAACTTTGAGCGTTTTAAAGTGGGCGCGCGTTTCGTTTGGAGCAACATTTTTTTTTTTTTTTTTTTCGTATTCTCGAGTGCCTTTCAGAGATAGTACATAAAAAATTGGGCATCAAAACGGAGACGTGACGGGTCAGACCCAGGTCGAATCCGCGTGGAATGCCCCATATATATGTATATATATATATATATTATTGTATATTTGTATATTTATAGATGCAAGCTCGGCTGCGCCAGGATCGAGAATCTCCTCGGGGGAAAACCTCGACGGGAATCTCTGGACGCCCACGCGACTACACGAGACGAGAAAGAGGGAAGATCGCGATTACAGGTGCGGCTCCAACCGCACGTCCCGACAACCTGTATCTTTACTGCATCTCGTTCGTGTATATGTGCCTGCATACATGTGTAAATATATATATATTTATGTATATTGATATGTTTATATATCTTTTTCATACAATGTTTAAATTTATCTAAAAAAATAACAATCATTTAATTTTGAGAATCAGTATCTATACATGTATGTATAGATATATATATAGATGCTGATAAATTCATTCGTCTTGATTCAGAAACATGAAAATCTATCTGTATTTCTGGATTTTCGAATTTTAGGATCGATCTTTTTTTTTTAGATTTTCGGATTTGAAAAAATAATTTACTCTCCCAGATTTCTTGATTCCGGCACTAATCGAACCGTTTTCGGTACGTAAACTTAGAGATCCGCTCAATTTTTTTGGACCCTAGGACTTTTGTGTTTGGAGAGATCGATCGATTTCTTCGGATATCTGGAAATGGAAAATCTATCGATTCTTCTGTGGTTTGAGGAACGAACGGTTTTTTTAAATTTCGGAGTTTGAAAAGTCATCGTTTATTCTGAATTTTTTTATTCGGCGATTGCCCCCCCCCCCCCACCCCGCTATCATTACAAATTCCACGATCAATATTTTATCGTGTATTCAGATATTCAAAAACATTAGAAAAAACACCGCACCATAAATCCAAAAGCCCTGAATCTCAGTTCGAAAAAAATGTTTAATTTTCGAGAGTGCACTTTGAGGTTACGCGAAAGGCTTCCCCGCGTCAGTACTCGATCGCGAGGTGTGTCGATTATCGTTGATCATATCGGGAATAAAAAATGATTTTTTTTCTTTGAAGAAAAAAAAATGGTTGCGCTCGCGGCGCGCGCGTGTGATTAAGTAAGCACCAATCGTAAAGTTCTCGAAGCTCGCGTCTTTCGATAATCCTTGTAAACGCATAAATTGCCAGTTATTCAAGATAGGGCGCGCGCGCACGTATTATTCGGATAGTTTTGGTGATGTCGGGGCATAAGTTACGGCTGGGCCACCTAGGTTGATTCTTCGAGACACGCACCTCTTTCTACCTCTCACGGTGCTTCTTCTTTTCCTCCGGTATTCCCAATCCTCAACCTGTCTCGTCGCCAGAAAATTCTTCTTCTCGCACCTCCGTCCGAAACGCGAGTTTCGAACGCGCCTGCCATAAATAACGCCAGCGACATTCCCGATTGAAATATCGACGAGGGACGAGAGTACAGAGATGGAGAAAAAAAAAACCTTCTTACGAATCGTGAGTGCTCATGAGAGTACGATATGAAAAAAAAAAAAAAAACGACAGCGAAGTGATTGGAACTCATTATCGGATTCGAGACTAATTACTTTTTTGGCAGGTCTGCAATTAATTTTCTTTTTTTTCCGCTGATCTTTCTGAATATTGTATAGGAAGAATTAAACATAATGTAAAATCAAAAAAATGGCAGAAGTCGAAAAGTTATTTCATAAATAAAATATGATAAATCTAAAATTCAATTAAACGAACATTTAAATTTAAATAACAATTGAACGTTGCGATTAATTATTGAAATAATCGTAAACATTCTAGGAAAATTGTAGATTTGTATTCCTCGATTAAATGCGTGAATTATTTCAGAATATTTCAATTAATAATTCACTAATACTTATAAAAATAAACGGAACAAATTCTCCGAAAATTTTGAAAATATTATTGAAAATGAGAAATTAACATTTTCAAGTGTTCATTTATTATTAAATTGTATATTTTTTAAGACTGAAGTGTGCGATATTATCTAGTCTCAAAATCCACAGTTCCCTTATTTTGGGCTAACTTGTCGCTCGACAGTAGTCCGGTAATAGCTTAATCTTTTTTTTTTTATTATTAAATGTTTGACAAAAATGTCCCTTCCGTTTGACTATTTCACTATGGCTTAATTACCTCCTTTCTCTGATTGAGATTGAGGGCCGTGTGTCTGCTTTCTCGCGGAGTCGAAGATTACACGTGTCTTACAACGAGTGTGCACGCGTGAGTATTTTCGTTAGTAAAGTGCGCGGGGCGAGTGGAAAGGTGAGAAAGGAGAGAGATGTTCCAAGGGGAAGAAGCGATCCATAAATTACTTGAAATAATGATGTCAGCGCTTTCCTAATGAGCCTAAAGTGCCGGTTTGCATTTGGAAAGACGACAAGGGGTGGAGGGGGGGGGGGAGCATAAAGAAGGGCCAGCAGAGAGAAAGGACAGAGACTTCGGGCACGAGCCTCGAGGAGCAAACGCTTGTTTTTTTTTCTTTTCCCGAAATGTGGACACGCGGATAGGAACGTCAGAAAATTACCTCGTTTATTTGCAATATCGTAAAGAGTCTTCACTGCACGGACAGGACATCTTTTTCGACCCAAAGCCCCCGGAGGGCCTCCCCCATAAAATCAACGATAACCTTTTCTCTTCGAGGCTCGAATCAACTTGTCTTTTTTTGTAATGTGATTTGGAAATTTTTATATATAATTTAGGTGATTTAACATACTGTTTGCAATTTTTTCAAATATCGGATTAAAGGGCTTTTTTAATTTGATTAAAACTTTTTTTAAATTCCGATACGAATTTGATCAAATCTAATTTTTACAAGATTTTGTAAAAAAAAATAGGATTGATGCTTCCGCGAAACTGAAATATCTGTGGTCGATGTAAATAAAAATTTGGAAATTCGTGACTTGTAATGGCGAGTGAATCAACCCAGAAAGTGCTGGCACAGAGGCCCTCGAGCCTTTTTATTGGCAATTTATCGTGAGTGATTTTCGAAAGCTTTATCACCGGGGAAATCATGCATTATACCCCCAAGACGCGCTCCATTACACCCGAGTAACGTTTGATTCACTCTGCACTCTCTCCCACTCGCTTTAGGGCGAAATTTAACCACAGGGATTTCTCAATTAACGCACTGGCGGTACGTAAATGCATACAACGAAAAAAAAAGCGAAGAGCTTGGAGAAGAAATTTATTCGTTGTTTTTTTTTTTTATGAAAAAAGGTACGAGTGGGCACGAAAGTGCGAAATGAGGCACTTTTTTAACCGCTGGCGTCGAAAAAATATCGAGACTCGAAACAAACTTTAATTAGACGCATTTCGATAATAAAAACACTCGGGAAATGCATGACACTTTGGATTGCAGGTATTTACAAAAAGCGGTGTTTCATTTTACATTTGGGAAAACATATTCAACGTTATTTATTACAAAAATGTAATCCATGAAATAATTCAAATAATGAAAAGAATATTCAAATCGATAATTACATATTAATATATCAAAATTAGATTGTCAAATATATAGCCAATATTAAAGGTCCTAAATAATTGAAGAATTTCCGCAATACAAATAATCTTTTCGATGAAAATAAAATATGCAACCACTTTGACGACAGTCAAACATTTTGTATTTATAATACTTTAAAATCTGCGTTTTAATAAATATATTGTTTAATTAAATAAAAAATGTTTTTGATAATCAAATATGTTATTTTTATAAAACGTTAAAATCTCTGTGAAATTAAAATCTGCTATTCCCCCAGTGATTAAAAATCTTTGCGAGTAAGACATTTATTATTTTAATACGAATTTGAAATTTTGAAGTGAAGAAATTTGAGCTTCTCATCCGATCTTTGAAAATATGAAGAAAAAAAAAAATTCGCTGAACGATAAATCTTTGTCGAATGATTGCAACAACTGAATTCTCTGAGTGATACGATAGTTGAAGGATCGAGGTGCGCATCGCACAAGGTGCACGTTGGAGGCGACTTAAAGACGAGTCCGAGAGAGAAAAAGAGAGAGAGGGAAGAAAGGAAAAGTAGACGGAGTCCATAATAGTGAGGGCGAGATTATGATGCCACGCGGATGATCTCTGGGCGGTCAGGCTCGGTCTGCACGAGCCCCGCAAGGTATCTAATTATTATAAGCATAAATTGTCTGAAAATAGCTGTGCCCACACTTCCACGGAGTAAGAGAGAACGAGAGTTGAAACGGATCGAGGCTGACGAAAGACGAATAAAATTGGGTTAAAGAGAGACGAAAAAACACAAAGGACTGCGCAAACTGCTAAAAAGTACGAGGTCACTTAAGTGTCTGAATCGGAAACGGAATTCGCCAGGAAATCGTCATTGATTCCTCTTCCTATTTCAACACTCGTTGGGTTGGAGAAAAAATAAATTTTCTTCGAAGGCTAATTCTTTTTTATATTCTCCATGGGAAGACGGCATTTTTTGTTTATTTTTCTCTGCAGACAAAAAAATATTTCTTTCGAAAGTTATTCTATAAATAATATAAAATAATATTCTATAAAACTATTTTTATAGAAAAGTCGAAATAAAAAAAAATATTTCATAGATAATTATTGTATAAAACTTTTAGGAACTTTCAAAGCGAGTAGAAAAAAAATCTATTTTTTATCCATTCCAACGAGTACAACAAAAAAATACAAATATGTACAAAAATTGATAAAAGGCGTGCATTTTCTTCGATATTAATGATATTGGAAAACGATAATAATCATTTTTTCAATTTTTGTACCTCTTTATACTCGGAAGAAATAATCGTCGCGTTGGGAACATCGTGGATGAACGATGTATATATATTTATCGAGTGCTGCCGGGGGGGAGGGGGGGAGAAAGATGAAGATGATGCTGGACCGGAAACGCCCGCGCATTCCACCCGCGTTTGGCCACACGGGGTGCTCACTCACACACTCACGAGGACACGATAAATTGCCGTTAATTTCGCACGCCGGCGAACGACGCATGAATTACCATAAATTTCGGCGTAAGTGACCACTCGTTAGAAGCACGACGTATACAGGGTGTCCCACATTTCAGAGTGTCGTTCCGTGAAATAGGGAGTTGGGGATGAAATTCTGAGTCGATTCATATGAGCATGTATGGATCCCAGATCAACCCCTGAATTATTATTTATATTTAAAGGCAGCCAATCAGTTCCCCACTATGCGGACACTCCCGCTTGTAAATAATTATTATTTTTAGATGTTTAGTGTCGTATCGCAGGTTCGTGTCGATGTATTTTTATACCTTAAAAATAATTCCACCATTTAATTCGATTCTTTCAATACTTTTAAAACGAAAAATTTAAAAAATGTTTCGAATTCCCCGGTTGCTATTGTTCCGGAATCTCAAAAATCACGAGATTTCAAAAGATCGTAGAGTGAGCTTCTTCTATGCTATGGAGATTCAATAAGTGTGTTTGGAAAGGTTTTTGATAGACTTAAATAAGGGCGTTGGAATCATATCGATATTTCTTATAGTTTTCCTTGAAAGCCCACTTGAAAAACAAACTTTTCTTTACGTAAAAACAACATTTTTTTGGGATTTTTTATAATTTTTTAATTAGTCCATTTCGATGTAATTTTATCCCCTGAGCGAAGGAATGAAGGAAAGAGGAGCCTCTTTCCTTTGCCCCTTTCGTCTCTTTTTTGCCATTTTTCGAGTGGACTTTCCGGGAAAACTATGAGCGATAGCGATACGAATGCAACGCCATTATTTAAATCATGCGAAAATCTTTTCTAAACACATTTATTTTATCTCCATAAGCCTGCGAGAAGCTCACCCTACGACCTTTTGAAATTTCGTGATTTTCGACATTCCGGAAAAGTGGCCCGGGAAGTCGAACATTTATTTTTCCGTTTTAACAGTATTGAATGAGTCTATTTAATAATCAATTTTCTCCTCATTACGAATATGCCCGAGTTTTTGCCAAAAGTACAAAATTAGACTAGGAAAATGCAAAAAAAAAAACATTCTGAAATGTTTTTTTGACATTTTTCCCTAGAAATGGAGAAATCCCATGACATTCCGCCATAGAACACCCTGTATACATAATATCAGATATTCGCTGACGTACGATGAAATGACAATTTAAATAAAAAAATTGCGATTAGTCTCGCTTCATTTTTTTTCTACGGTATCCTTTTTTGTGTACGGTGGGTGCTACTTTTCTGTGAGAAGTGCACTCTGATAGGACGAGCCTTCGGAATCGCGATTTTACAATGTTGAAAATAATTTTTGGATTCGTTAAAAAAAACATTTTGATTTTGAGATTTAGAAAAGTATCGGCGAGATATTATTTTTAAATAATTCGATTTTCGCTATTTATAAATGATTAGTTTACCATTTTTATTTTACAAGGAAAGTATCAAATGGAAAGTGCTGTTTTAGTTCGTTTGCTTTAGATCTTAAAATGTATATATGAAAAAAAAGGTTTAATGTCACTTGATCACGCGACAAAGTATCACGCGATAAAATATCATGCGACGAAACACTACGACGATGCCCAAGAAGTCTAAAAACAACGAACCCAAACGATCGTACAAATACACGCAAACAAACACACGAAACACAGACAAAGAAACCAAAAAAAAAAAACCCAAACAATGATGATTTGTCGTGTGATATTTTGTGACGTAATATTTTTTCACGTGATATTATACCGTGCTACCAAAAAAACCTATCGGAGAAATGAAAGGCAAAATCTAAACGACAAAAAAAAAAAATAAAAATCGCACAAGAAATTCCATTATGAATTTTTGCTTGTACAATTAAACACTTTAATTGATATTCTCAGCTCTTATTTATATCGAAACCAACGTCTTTGGTAACACATTCGTATTAAGTACTGCACAAGCTTTTCCCCTTTTGCTTCGCTTCCACTTTTCCCCTCGTACGTACGTACGTACGTGCATGTAAACAGGCGCCATGGCTTTCGAATATCACTCGTGCCGCTGATATTCCGTTCTCGCGAGGAACAACATTAATCTACCTCGACACCTCGAGGAGCCTGTTCGCGCAGGTATTACCGACTGAGAACAGAGAGACAGAGATGAGAGATAGTCAGAGGCAGACGGAGCAAGAGAAACGGGAAAAGAAAGAGGCAACCGATAACTATAGGGAATAAAAAATAAACGATACGGGGATTTAAATCAATTCATTTTTACCGAGACCCACACGAGAGACCAACAAGATTTCGATCGTTAGATCGGAGAGAATCGCAACGAGGGGAAAGGCTAAGTGTGTTGAGAGTGAGAGCCAATATCGAATAACAAACATTTTTATATTATATTTTTTACTTCTCGTTTCTGTCATAGATGACGAGTACGCGAGAGAGGTGGGGGAGAAATTATAGAAATAATAATAACAATTATTTTTTATATTATTTTTTAAGTACATTATTACCATTATATTATTATTATTATTATTATATACAGAGTGACCCGCAACAGGCCATTTCGTATTAAAATCCCTTATAATAAAAGTATCCGTAATTAAAGTAATAATAAACTGGACTTAAAATAAACAAAAACCAATTTTTTTCTTAATATTTGAACTTTCTCTTCAACACGACTCGCCGCGAAACGATATTTCAACGTTTCACCGTAAGAAAAATCGTAAAAAAAAGTGTTCCACTCGGAAAAAAAAATAGCTCTCTTATCGAAAACGACCGTAAATGGGGATAATTCTAACAAGTATTGATGCGAGGAATTGGAATCCTTTCGGACGTCACTCTTCGAGCCACCCTGTATATGTATATATATTTATATATTTCTACGTAGAGGTTGGTGAGAATCAAGAGTTACGAGCCGCGAGTGTCTCTTATAATCCTGGTTTATATTCGCCAAGTGCGTAACGATCGAATGAAATAAGAAAACGGCAACTAAGATTCGTTATTCGTGGGATGTACGCGCCGCTATCCGCAAGAGAAGAGTGTACAACCTCTCTCATACTTGTCACCAAGCAGCTCGGGGAGCTGCAAAATCTTCCACGCTTGTATACCTGTTGGATCATTGAGGAAGAAAAAAAAATAAACTTGCAGATGGACGATTATGCGGATTACTATTAAGGAGGTTAACTCACCGTAAAAGCGTATTAAATTAGAAAATGATAAAGCAGCATTAGGAAGGATTAACAATATTGATAGCGAAGGCTTTCGTCTCGCAAACAATGCGCTTTTCTCGTTCGCGAATTCGCGAGGAAACGGGACGGCTTAAACCTCAAAAGATATTCGGTAGTTCGAGCTGGAGTTCGCGATAGATCGATGCCAGAATTGCTGACATTGGAAGATTGAAGGTTTTGTACTTTTATGAAAGGAAACGTAACTATTTTTATGAATATGACAGTGGAAAGACATTTTTTTTTGCATTTTGCGATCTCTTTTGATAATCCTGGAGAAAACGTGTGCCAGGTTGTGCTGTTGTTGATGGCTGATGATTCCGGAGCGGTGACGAGTGTGGGAAGGGCTGGATGATTTGGGAAATTGATCGTAGAAGGTAAATTATTGAAATGAGACGAATCTTCCGATGGATTGATAATATTGATAGATGGGTTTGTTTCTTCACGTAGTATATTTTTACGCAGCGTAGCAGAATCTTAGTTGAACGTAAGAAGTACGAAGTACTTCGATTGAAGCATTTTCCCGTTTTCTACACCAACAACTCCAGGTCTCAATTCCTCAGTTGGCAGTTATCTTCGTCCATCGGAGTTCCACTCGGAATCGTTCTTAACATTCATTGACGTCCCTCCATCAAACACGTCAATGACGTTTCCGTCGGAGCTTTGTTTTGAAATTTCGCCTCTCAGACGCTACCAACGAGAAACGACACTACGATATATAACGTTTGGTTTTAATTGCTCGGAGATGTGAGAGCTTCGACGATGCGCTCGAACTTCTAACGAAGAAAAGCCCGGGGGGCTCTCCAGTCTTCGTCGTCTCCTACGTATCCTGTCCATCAACGACTACGAGAGTGAACGAAAGTACACCTGCGGAATGATGGCTCATTCCACCGATCCTCACGAGGAATATTATTTTCTTTACGATCCTCGATAATTAAGGTTCTCGTTATATTTTAATTAGACCCGTGCGCGGGTGGTGTCTCACTCCGACGTCAATCGTTGACGTTTGAAAGTATCTGCGGACTCGATATACAGGGTGTCTTATAAAAAAAAAGTCATCGTAACGAATAAGGATTTGTATTAATGGAAATTAGATAACGCATTTCGAGAGGATTTATTATTTTATTTCTGAGGACCCTCAGAAGTACCTCGATTTCATCTTGAGTTAACCGAAGGTTCAATTGCTAATTAAACACAAATAATCAAAGCTAATGAAACAAACAAAATTAAACAGAATAATCAATAATCAAACCATTGATTAAAACGATTCTATTGGAAAATGAAAAGAAATTGCATTCACTAAAAAATTTGCAAGGGCAATTTTCGTTGACTGAACTCTTTTGATTGATTTTGAGTTTTTATCATTTCTATTGACGTGGTTGATTTTTATATTGATTTTTTTTTTAGTATCAGATTTGTTAATTATTTAAGAAAAACCAAAATTAATTTGCTCAATTCCCTGACAGTTGTAGAAATCTCCGATTTTTCAATACTCTAAAAAACCATTAATTCGTGTATCAAAATGATGACGTCAAAGTTACACCCTGTATAAAGAGCTCGTGTCTTCGCGCAGCTAAGATAATATGTGTCGGACGTTGAGGAATCGAAGGAAGAGATGAAAAAGTGAGACGGAGAGAAATGGGAGAGAATTCGATTGTGAACTCTCGCTGGTGGAGAGGAAGATGTATAGATGCAAACATGAAATTAGCTCGACCCACGCGGCTAATCGGCCGCGGAGGTGCGGTGAAAATCTCTATGGAACTCTCACGACTGCATCAATCTCTAATTATTTTTATTCCCGTCCTTTTCAACTTTCACAAAATATGCTGCCCCGCCGAATCCACAAAAATTCATTATTTTTTATCACCTCGAAAATTGCTCGAAAAAAAAAACCAGGGAAAAAAGAATTTTTGCAAAAATTGATTCCACGTTCCAGTCGGTGCACAGCTAAGCGGTCATCGCTCCGAGTACTGGCCACGCGAAACTCCGCTCAATTCGAAGTATCGTTGAAGCTTAACCTCGATGTCCCATCTATCAGTATTGGTTGAATACGTTTATAATTATATTCATCGGCTGAGAAAGCCTGGGTTGGGGCGAAAGAACGACAGGTTCGATGATCTGGAATAACATCCATGCATATGGATGAATACACGTTGTTGAAACGTGTATATATGCATGTACGTATTTATGTATAGGGTAATGTATAGATATACACTACGCGTGAATATATATGTGTAAAAGCACATATGGTGATCTCGTAGGGCGGATGGGAGGTCAAAGTATACTTCCTATGTGGGCCTCTTACGTGGTCGACCCACGATCACCGACAAAGTAGCGGAGATGACCGTACATCGATTTATTGCCGATTGAAATACTTTACATGAATAATTTTATCACGACCCGATACAAAGGGTAATTGTGACAATAAATGAAACATTTAATTCCACGGTTCAAAGTTTAAACCATTTTTTCCCACCATTTCCTATTTTTATTTCTTTCCTGTTCTTACTTCGATTAATATTACAAATGAAAATGGGGAAAAAAATATTCTCAAGTTTTGAAACGTGCCGATTTTTTAAACCTGAAAACAAAATCAAAGATAGTAACAAACATATTTTTATATATATGAATACATGAATATTCCGCTCGTAGAAATATTTCTTAAAAAGAAATTTCAAAGCGGCGTCTCTGTTCCTCAAATGGGAAACAACAAATAATTCATTTGTCAAAATATTAAAAAAAAAAACATCCAATAACTCAAAGCGAATTGAGAATTTTTAAAAAGAGGAAATATTTATACATGTCCTGGAGAATCTAACAAAGAAAATTCTTTAAGATCTCGATTCCGAGTCATCCGAAAATGCCCAAAAAATCGATTTTCTCGGGAACAGCACAGTAAATCAGTTCTCTCTGCGATTTTACTCTACGCTGTGTACGGGACTAACTTTTTCTACTTTTTTGTCCGTTTTTTTGCTATCGTAAATTCATATTGAACGCACGTGTTCCGGGATTTGAAATAATCCTCGAAGAGAGGGATAAACGTGGACCTTCTATTTTTTAAGGGGGGCGCACATGTATGTGTCACGATTCGTCCGGACATGCGAGGTACACGTTGACGAGCACACGTGTTCGGCACTCCCCCCACCCCGTTTCCTTTTTTTACACCTCCCCCATCATCCCCCTGACCGCTCTATTTATAGAGCCGAATAGAAATCCTGGTGAGTTTGAGCACACTCTTCGCTGCAGCAGCTTCCTCTTCCGGTGTTATGGTGCACGTGGGACCCATGAGGAAAATGAGAATTGAGCGTATGGTGCATCGCGACGAGTCAGGTGACGGATTGAAGATCCACGCCTATTATTACGTTACTGGATACAGACGCGACAGGTTCAAGAAAAGAATTGGAAATTATCGTTCCAGGAGGGGTTGGGGTGGCCAGGTGTGGTAGGGGGTGAAGAGGGGGAAGAACGAAAAAAGCAAAAGAAAGAACTCATTCTTTCCTGGATCGAATGGGATGCTGCGATCAATGACATCCGGATCCTTCTTTGCTTTTCATCAAATGGATAATGTCGAGAAACCTGATCGTCCGGACAATCAGCTGACGAACATTTTTGGGCTTGCGTCGCTATTTGTTTTTCTCTCATTTTTCGTTGTTATTTTTTATAACACGAAGAGGAATATTTGTCAAATGTGATTTTCTTTAATTTCGTGGTTTGAGAGGAATATGAAATTTCACAAGGTTACGTAAATACTGTGTGTCATACGTCAACCTCGTTACCCCAATATTTACATGGATACAGATTTTCACAGATTTTTTTGGGGCCATAATTACTTGTAAAAAAAACTAGAAGCCCCCACCTTTTATACATTTTTAGTGCCTACAGTTTTTGGAGATTTTTAGAGCCTCGAATTTTTATAGTTTTTTGTGCACCAATTTTCATAAATATTTTACGTTTGGAATTATCGCAGGCACGAACGAATCGCGATTCCTCGTTGATAAAATCACAATTCATTGGACACTCGTTATTGATCGAAATAAATTATGAAAATTTATCCGAAATCAACATATTTGGCATTTCGGATAATTGGTTGAAAAATACAGTTATTTCTCGATCATTCGGAGTGGAATTTCGTCACGATATACCTTTCATGTACAATCGGTCTCCAAAAATAAAAGATCATTTATATTATTGACGGTTTGGATTTCTCGGAAGTCAATCGATAGAACCCGGGGAACGAAAAACCTGCAGGATTCTTCTCGTCACCCACGCCCTACGGGTCTTGCTTACCGATCGGCAAGATCGTGTAATAGCTCACTTTCGGTTCACTGTGTTCCACTGTTATGCAATGTATAATAGGGAAATAATGGCCACGAGGCCCCCACAGATTTCTGATGAGTATACGAGAGATGTATATAGTCCCCTTAAGCAGCGTTCGGCCGGGGCAACGCGCAGGGTGGAGCCGATCACGATATCGAACTGACGTAAGCATCTCGTTTTACTCCTCTCTCGTATCTCGAGATTGCCAGACGAGCTAATCTCGGAACGAGGGATGCAATATCGTGATTCGGTGCGAAAATATTTGGGTCACGAGGAAACCGTTCTTTCAACGCGATTTTTTCATTTTTTCATTCATTATTTTCATTTATCTAATGTTACTAAATTCAATACATTTTTACAATTTTTACAATTACCTTCGAATCAATTATTTTGAATTATTGTACAATAGTTCAAAATAACTTATTGAAATTTAATTAAATATTTTTATTTTTAATGCATTCCAAATTTCGTGTATTTCAACTTTTAATTATTCAATTATTTCGTGTATTAGAATGTCTAACTATTCAACACTTTCGTTTCTTTTGATGATCGATTAGAGATTAATTAAAAGATTACTTAGATCAAAATTCAGAATTAACAAAATATCATTTAAAAAATGTAATACGGTGAGTAAATTATAAAAATCAAAAATATGTTCTATCAGGATATTTGGAATAGGGTAATGTCATGAACGTTTTTTTTTCTTACGTCTCGTCAGTAAAAATTTCAAAAGAATCTCATAAAGGTTGAATCGTGTTTTGGGCGAGAGCTTCCGGGTTCACTTTATTGAATTTTCAGATAAAATATTTACGTTTATTTTCTACATAAAAAAAAATTGGCCAACAGTACGATTAGAATTCACGAGAAGTTAAAAAAACTTTCTAAAAAACCTAATGGAACGAAAAAAAAAAGAAATAGTGTATGTGTGTGTGTGTGTAGAAAGAGTAAAAGAATTTCCATTACCTCCGTAATTATATGTACACATCGAAGTAAATAAATTTACCATTTAATATTGTAAACGAATCGTAAAAAAAAAGTATTGAGAAAAGTGCCGTTGCACCATAACGGTAATCCGTGTTTCGACTTCCAGTCATTAATTTCCTGTCATACTTATCGATCTCGATAATCGATTGTCCTAAAAAAAAAAACAAACAAAAAATCGAACCTTGTTTTTTTAACCGAGTACAATTAATAAGGAGCACGGGTGCCTTGGCATGTGTCGCAAGTGATTTCGTTGCGAGAAATATCCCGAAGAAATACCTGTACCAATGCGAGAAGAGATCGATAGCTAAGACCGAGACAGAGAGAGAGAGAGAGAGAGAGAGAAAGAGAGATACGTAAATATATAGGAAGGGAACAGATAAAATACAGCAAAAATCGAACTAAAAATAAATTAATAAAAATATAAATAATACAATACGAATAATAATGTTATGATAAATACAAAAATAATGTTATATAAATAATATATAATAATAAGGATAATAATGTTATGATAAAAAGTAAAATAATTAAAAAAACCGAAATGAAAAATAAAGGAGAGAGGGAAAACGTTGGCAAGCGTAATCAAGAAGTTCGAGGGAATTCGAGAAAGACGATGGCGTGTCGAGAGAGACGTATAACCCGAGCCGTGCACCAACGCCTCGCGTAATTTATCTGGCTTATCCTGCAATTTTGTTGGGCGTTCACCGCATCGCGCGCGCGCGTGCGCACTGACTTTTCCTCACCGCGCCTCCCTTTTTATTATTTCGCCTTTTTTTAATCGTATAAGCGCGGGTAAATATTAAACGAACGAATGCGGTCGTTTCGACAATTCGTCGGGGTGGGATAGGTCACGAATTCTCGAAAACGTTGCGCCATTGAAGCGAGACGAAAATTCAATCAGCTGTCTCTTTCTCTTTGATTGCTGAATATTTGTGGATGCTGCGGAAAGACTGTGCAATTTTGCGGATTGACCGAAGATTTTTTATTCAGGTATGTACGAACGCTCGACCTGACATTTTCGCAAGCATTTCGAAGCCAACCTCTAACTAAAAAAAAACTGCAATAATCCGGTTGAATTAATTGTTTAGGTTCGTTGTCTTCAGTTCGTGCAGTATGTAGGCATTCCTTCGTTAATTAATACAATTATTTATTTTTTTATGCCCTTATCTACTTAATTATTGATACATAAATGTATACCTTGATATATTTATTTGCTTAATTGATTAACAAATTTGGTAATATTTACGGATCTGTTTTTAAATTGATTTATATATTTGTTCGTTCATTTATAAATAATCTGTTTGTTCGATCAATTATTTATTAACTCGGTAATGTCTTCATCTGTTTAATTATGCATTGAGTTGGTTTATATTCGGACCGATTTTTTATTTGTATGATTATCAAGAGATTTTTTTCTTTTTTTGTAGAGCCATGTCAATGGCTTTATTGTTCATGTTTAAAAAATTCGTTTGGACATTTTCCCAGAGCAAAAGGCGTCAGAAATCCTTGCAGCTATTGTGTTAAAATTCATATCGAAATCGAACGAAGGTAACTTTACGTCAATGAGAGAGAGAGATAGCGAGGGAGGGACCCAGAGAGAGAGAGCGAGAGAGAGGGGGTAGGGAAACTAATTTCGCCGAGTCACCGGGAAGGCTTTTCGTAACATTTTTAACGGTGAGTTTACGTGCTCGTTAGATCGTCGATGGAAGTGGCAGAATAGCCCGTTACTAATTTGACACACGTCGACGGGGAGACGAAAAATGATGGAGAAATTAGTAGTGAACGCGCCAACGAAGCGAGTAAAAAAAGAACGGAGAGAAGGAAAAAAAAAGAAACGAAACACGATCGAAAAAGCGAAGGTGCACGAAAATGGAGCTGATTGGAGGAGGGAAGAAGGTCGAGAGCCGTTGGTGCGGTGGCGATCGAAAGTGGCTGGGGAAAAATGTCGAAGGTGGTCACGGGACAACGTGTAATTAAATAACGTTGAGCAAGGCACTCTCTCAATCTCTGTCGCTCTTTTGCTCGGCAATAAAGACCGGTGCCCCGAGGTTGGCGCGTGCGTGTAATGTACCGAATGACTAGGCAACCTCTTTCTTTTTCTCTTTCTCTCTCTCTCTCTCTCTCTCTCTCTTTCGTTCACCAGGTTTTGAACGTCTTCGAAGCACCATTGGGTTCACGAATGAGGTAGCATTCGCGGTACGTCCTTTGCCCCTCCACGAAGCGAGGCTTGCCCAACGATTCTTCAAGTTGGGAATATTAGTTGACCCTCCAATTGACCCGGCCAGGCGGGGAATGCGGATTTCCAAATGCATGGATGTGGATGATGAAGACGGAACGTACTGTAGAAATGAAAACTCGGTAATTTGGAGAAAATGGGGCGGCGATTAAGGCAACGTAGTAGCAATTGAGTACTGTGGTAGCAGGACGAAGATGTTGAAGGTTCTGGCGCGCAGGGTGATTGCGCAACCTTCTAGGCAGGATCGTATATCGAGGAAGTGAAACAAACGAAACTTCAGGAATCATCGGCTGGTCTGTGTGGTAACGGTTGCAGTGCAAACGTGATGTACGTTACGAAGGAGCTCGCTCGATACTAGTGATCGCAGATACGTTTGTTTCGGTCCATTCGACATTGGCTCGGATCAACCGGCTACTTCCACTTGGGACACGCGCACACTTTTGTCTGTTTTGCCGGAGTTAAAGTGGGACTGCTTACGTTGGACAGTAATCTCCATTGCGTCAGCCCGATTTGGTACGTGTCCGATGGCTACCCTACGGCAAATCCCATTCTCGTTTGCACCATCCTAAAATACAATAGGCCCTGCAAAAACAATGGCTCTCCACCGTGGCAACTCCACTACTGTTCCCTACCGTAGACTCATTCGAGTCCGGCTTGAAGTTCTTTGGAATACGGGAAAATTCTTTAATCGAAGTTCTTCGTACTTCTTACATCCACCTAAGATTCATCTCATTCCAATCATTTACCTTCTACGATCAATTTCCCCAAATTATCCAGCCCATCCTACACTCATTTTCACTCAGGAATCGTCGGCCATCGTCCATAACATAACCTTGCACGCGTTTCCTCCAAGTCCATCAAAACTGACAGTTCCATCGTGTCAATACCACTTTCTACCTCCTGTCGATACCTCTCTCTCTCTCTCTTTCTCTCTACCCCTCTTTCCCTTCCCCCTTTTCTCCTGATGCAATTACTCCGGATCAGTAAACGCCTAAAAATCCATCCCACGTTTTATCCTTTAGCCTCATGGGTGAAGAAAAACCCCATGTAGCGAACCACTCAGCATTACGGTAGGATGAAGATTTTCTCGCGGTTGATGAGGCTTCACCGACGTGCGAACTCGCAGACTCCCGTATCTGACCTCCCGCGCTGACCTCACTCGGGACCAGCGAATAGAGAAGCACAGGGGTAAAAAACGACGAATGTATATGTACGTATGAGAACAAGAATAACAAGGCGAGCCATATAAAACGGAGAAGAGAAAGAGAAGACGGAAAGAGAGAGTAGAAAATGAGATAGAACGGCGCCAGACGAGAAGCATTACCGATCTCTCTTTCGAGGAAGAAGCGAGAGGTAAGGTAACACGTCTGGGCTTTATCGGATCGTCCCTATCAACGGACCTTCCATGCAATACCGACTGCATAAACTATACGTACTTCAAGACCACTGGCGTTTCACCGCGCCACATTTTCAGCAAATACAATTATTGGCATCCTTCCAGCTTCAGTCTGGTCCAAAGGCTCTTTTTGGTAACGCGTATAATTGACGTTCGGCTTACGTGAAGTGTCATCAAATCGTTCCCTTTTCAACCAATCCGGATCTCTTAAACATTGGTAGATGCAGATAACTGAGTTTCGAATCAAAATCCCTGGCACTGAGATTCCATCTTTTTAGATTTTTTTTTCTTTAGATATAAAATTTAACTGACTTTAATAAATATCTATTATCCAAAGCCCAAGCACACGCTTGACAGCAAGATTCCATTTTTTAATTTTCCCTTTATGCGCCACAACGATCCCGAGCAAATAATTTCTCATCAAGAACGTTCCATTCTTTTATTTTTCCTTTAGGTGACTAGAAAAAGTATCGATTTTCGTTGATCTTGTCTCAATATTTCAATAGGTATGCTTTCATTGAAGTTCGCTAGTGGTAGGTTTAGGATTTCCAGAATGTTCAAAAATGGGCAAGAAGTTTTGCTTTTTGCAGTGGAGCGTCAAAATTATTGAATTTAAACAACACATAGAAATGTTCCAAGTTGAAATAAATCTTACGAATCATTAGAACCGAGTATTCTTTCTGGTCAATCGATGGGGTTCGAATCTGGTTATTTCACAGCTAACCGTTGATCCCGTCCATAGTGAAAGTCTGAAACAGCTACCGGGTCGAATATCTTAAAACGAGAGATTTCGCGTCGGTCATAAGAATGAAATTGGGCGATTGGGATTAATCGGTTAAGGCTTGGATCAGTAAGCCTAGATAAGACCCAGAAGAGCCGATCGAATATAGGTCCAAAGATCAGCTTCATCAGGATCGACACGCCTTTGGCGAGCTTGGTAACTTTCTTGTTCTATCTGTCCCCATCTCCCTAATCTCTTGGATTGGCTGGTTGCACCACATGTCGAGGAACAATTATCCAAGACCTGCGCGAATATCTGTCACATCGTTGAATACCTGGATAATGCCTCATGGATTAATAACAGTCGAAAAGTGGCAGGTACGACATTGACTGATGTCGGTTGATTTCGTATGTGGTAAGATCGGACGTGTGTGCGTGGACCAACGGTTGATGTCGATCATACGAGATGATAAGAGGCTTGGTACGTGAGCCAATAGCTGGCATCAGCTTTTGATGGCATTGGAATACAAGCCGAGAAGAGGAGAGAGAGAAAGAGCGGGAGCAAAGTAATGAGGCGTGGTCGATCACCTGCGCAGTAGCAGGATGAGCAGGCATTGCTGTTGTTGCGATCCTGATGATGCCTCCACTGTTGCTTCTTCATTTCGCTATGTGGCGCGAACTTTGATCGGATCCTTCTTTTCTCTTTACGCGCATCTTCGCAGGGCTACGACCCTTACCAGCCCTTCTCATCTCGCATTCCCTTTTAACGTGGCTCTCGAAGAGGCAGAGCTCTTTCGATGATGCTGCAAAACTTCTGCAAGGTGTAAGACCGTTTCGATTTTTTCCCTTTCTTCTATGATTAACGGAACACCGAACGATTATTGAGCCGATGCTGAGAAATTGTAGTCTCGTAGTTTGGTATCCGTATTTCAGAAATTCAGCTGGCTTGGAACACGATGATGGCGGATGATCATCGTTTTGGGAGGATTTACCACGTTTTGCCAAACTTAATCTCAAACTTACCTCATGGAAATTCTCCTCCAACTGTGGCTTTTCATTTAGATAATGTTCTGGAACATATATGAGTTTAGTTTCCAAAGTCCAATATCCAACATTCCTCCTGGGAATGTTCTATATTGTTCCTACTCGAAAATGCGATATCCCTTCTTGACATTTTTTCGAAAAAATGCTATTATCCTTTTGTAAAGTTTTCTGGATCCGTGACTGTTCTTCGGAAAGTCTTCTGGAGCTGGAACTTTGGATCTGGAAAGTCGACTGGAACGTACGACTTTCCAGAAGGACAGTCGCATGTTCAATGAAATCCTTTCCCGACATGGACATAGAACGATGGAGTTATTCCGATGACGCTGCGGCGCTCCTATCTGCCAGCTTACAGCTCCCTTCCATCTTCCTTTTTCTCTTCTTCTTATCCGTCTTCCAAGGAGCAATGAAGAGACGATACAACCCAAGTGAAGAAGTCATTGGGCTATTTATCTTTCTCTTTTGCCCTATCAGCCTCTTCCTCTTTCTCTCTCTCTCTCTCTCTGTACGTGCTCGGCTCTTTACGGGTTTCATTAGCCGCTCGTTTTGGCTGGAATTTCCATACCGGCGATATAATAATCCCCATATACGAGAGCGTTTCGCCGTCTGCCGTAAGATCGGGGGAGAGAGAGAGAGAGAGAGAGAGAGAGCCGTATCTTCTGGCGGATTTTGCCGGCGAGCATAAGTCTCGCGGTCGTGGGCTTAGGGAGACTGGAATATGGTGTCACTGCCATCAAGCGAGGAAAGCAAGAGAGCCGCTCGTAAAACCTCCCATAATCGCTGACTTTTTGCGCTTGTTATCATTATTATTCTCATCATTAAAGGAATATTAAATCCCTTTTTTCGTTGTTCTCTCGTCAACTTTTTTGCGTCGTCGAACAGCTTTGTGATGACTATATGAGAATGATAGTAACTTTCTGTCTCTCCTTCCATCTCTCTATCACTTGCTTTTCCACCGAATTCTTATTTCCTTTATCTCCTTTTCTTTCCTTTTATCTCTGTTATTTCTTTCCTGTACGGTTGACGTCATTTTTTTTTCTGGTTTCTCCATTGCATTTTTATTTGTTTATATTTCTTTATTTTTTTAATAAAAAAAAATGTTTATTTCCGTTTTATATACAATGTTCACTTATTAAATTCCCGTTTTGTTTATTTATCTTTCAGATCTATTATCACTCCTATCGATCTTTTTTGCAATCAATCATTGTTCAAGATTTTGATTGGATTAATAAAAAGTTATATTAAGACAATCTTTAAATCTAATTTCTCTCTTTTATTTTTATCGAACCCATGTTTTTAAAAACAGTTTATTTTTATTCCAACGAAATTAATTATTTTTCTCTTTCTCAACAAGTTTTCACTGCTTTCGATAATATTTTTCGAAAAATGAGTATCCATTCGGTGATAGCTTTCAGCTGAATTTATTCATCAATCTTTATCTGAATTTTCTTGTCAATTCAATCAATCATCACGCCCAATCAATTTTGTCACGAAGTAATTCAATTTTAATGGGAACGAAAGTCACAATTCTCTGTACCTTTTCTTAAATCAATTACTCCCTCGTTGGCTCGTCAGAATTTCGTGTTCGCGAGAATTCGTGGGGAACGTATCGAGATCGGTGGAAGAGATGAAAGGGAACGGAGCTACCGGAACGATCTTAAGGAACCTGAGGAAAACGCTGTAACTTGTTCTGTTTGCTACATCGTTCCTTCATTCCCGGCTTCGTTTACACGGTGCGAGGCTCGCGTTCCGGTAGCAATATGGCAAGAGGGAGAGAGAGAAAGAGAGTCCTCATCCGAGAGTCGAGGCACGCGCGACTACCGGCACGCACTCTTCTCGCGTGTCTAACGTCAGCGGCAAAAGAGCAAAAGCAGAAGCAACTTCAGAAATGCACGTACGGGCAATTCGACGCGAACTCGACTTATCTTCGATCTCTCCGCTTTATTTTTACATTTTTATTTAAATTAATTTTAATTTCTCAATCGTCCTCTCTTTAATTATCAATACTCGTAATTATTATCGGTCCAATAGGGATTACTGATTTTTTGAGTGTTTCATCCTGGGTAATTATAGCTCCGACATTGGTAACTTTGGTGACATTACCATCTGGTGACTGGATCCTGCTGATAAGAATCCTCGCGTCACAGAGAGCTCAGAAAAGTGTATTATCGACTTGGATTTCCAAGTTGAAGATTCAAAAAAAAAAAAAATGTGCCAAGTTGTTAGTATAGATAGAAGAAAAAATTGTCTGAAAAATTGATAGCATAACTTTTGAAAAAATTATAGTTGAGCTCGAAGCAAAAATAATCAAAGCTCCTTTCAGCCAGATAAGAGTGAACTCTGAGACTAAACAATATAGTGTAACAAAATGAGGGTAAACCTTGCGAGAAGCAAGATTTTGTTTATGAAGCACTGAACTAATAATTAAACGTTTGGACATTCAAGTGGTTTCAAAAACTTTCATCACCAAGTCGTAAATTCTATTTTCTTTCTCATCGATATTCCACGCCCAATCGATCGTACGATTTCTCTCGGTGGTAACGGACATTTCAACGGAAACGTCAGGGCTCCATAGATCCGATCGAAAATGGGGAAAAAAATAGCCGTCAGAATCCGTATCGAAATTCTAGCCGCCCGTGGTCGATTTGTCTCCGCAACCTACCAGCGACCCGAACGTATCGAAAGGTCTATTAGTTTTTTCGAAAAATTAGCATACCCGTCAGATCGATTTTTCGATTATTCTTTTTTTCTATTCTCTTCGAACATCCGAGATCGCAGTCCGCCCCGCCACAAAACATTTTTCACGATGGGGAAACAGAAACCGAAAGTCGATCACCCGAAAGTGGACCGAATCATTTACCTTGTGAAAATATTTCAGATTACTTATTTCATTTTACAATCACATCGTACGTGATAAAAAATAACGTCCGGTGTTTGCTCGCTTGGGTTTAAACATTAGTATTTAAAAATATAATGACGAGTTTCAAAATCATCTTCCTTAACATTTTTTTAAACGACTGGACAGTCGATGTGATCTTTTCACGTGATTACCAATTAAGTAACTCTATTACGTATGATTGCCAGTTTATTCATTTAATTCGTTTCCCTCAATTAAATATATAGTTTATCGATACAATTATTAATAATAAATCAAATCTAATTTTCATAGTTTGATAATAAAAAGAATAGAGTATTAATTTAATCAGTGCTGTGATCAAAAGTAATTCAATAAATTCATTTTATGAGCGATCAAGTGGCATCGATTTATCAACTTTATTCGATTATTAATTTTCTTTTTTAACCGGTAATGATTATTTTTAGTGATTTCGTAATCAATTTCGTAATGAATCAATTATAAGACTAAAAAAGGGGGAAAATTGACTTTGCCTCATCAATTTCCAATTAATTTTCTGATGAATTGGAAATTTCATCTTTTTTCTGATTTTACACGAAATATCCTTTGTATAAAAAAACTGCATTAGCTGGTCTCTATCTATAATTTTTTTGCCAGCGAGTAACCAGGCACCAAAAAAGTGTGATTCGACATTTTGAGTGAGTTGGAGTTAGGCCCTTCTGATGAATGAGAACGAATGTGTGCACGAGCTCACTGTATATAAGTAATATGCGTACGTGTCGAGTACGTAAAAGGTATGTAGGCAAGTGAGGAACACACGTAACGTACCACACGGGCTATCCCATCTTTTGCCGAGTTGCACTTGCTTGACGCCGCACGAGCGAGCACACACGCGGCAGATTGTATCGTCAATGTCTTAACCGCGTTACGCCTCTTCGCTTCCATTTCTGCCTCTTTCTTGCCTTTTTCTCGGGCTGAGTGAGAGCGCAAAGCGAAAATGTGATAAAGAGGGAAAGGGGTGGGGAGATGTTAAATTGGAAGAATGTGGGAAACGTGTTTTGTGCGGGGGAGTACCAGCCAAAAATGCTTCAAAATGAAGCATTTTTGGCTGGTGCAAACGAGAATGGGGTTATCATAGCCATCGACCACGTACACTGAGAACAAAAAATTGATATTAACAAAAAGGGTCTATCTGATTTTTTTAAATTTGTTTAAACTCTATTTTTCGTATTATCAAATATTTCCTGGAGAATATTATAACTTATGCTAAGGATATATTGTTATTCAAAAAAACTTTTGATTAAAATATTTCGTATAAGATATGCTGTGCTAAAAAAAAATCAAATCCGGCAGAAAACGGAGACATTACGTAAGTTTTAAAGACTTTTGCTCATAATCTTACGTATTCTTACCATTTGGAAAGTATTTTTGAGACAAGCATGCTATTATTTTGTAAAAACGAAGTAAACTGTGAAGTTTTTAAATACGATGCCTAACGCATGCACCGAGCGTAAATCCGATCAATGTCAAGAGACGGCGTTGAATTTCGCTCGTACTCGCGTACTCTTATCCAATAATATTTGTAAGAGTACGCAATTCCCATTTTTGATTATTCTTGTTATTTTTAGACATATTACGTAATTTCGTTTTTTATGACACTTTATGAAAGATGTTTAAACTGTTAACGTAATAAATGCCTATTCGATTCGCTACACTCCATTTTTTCGTTTTTAGAATATTTTGAACCTTAAGTACGTACTCCTAGATCAGTTTACCCTAAACTGCTATCAATGAACATTAGAATTCTGGCAAGCAGTGTTAGAATTTGAGGCCCCCGTTTTCACCGTGTACGCACACTCGGATGGCGAAGATCCTTGAGGCATCGCTGATCAACGGATCACCCAGTGGGGATCTAATTTCCGCAAATGGCGAACACGGTTCCTCCAGTAGACGCGTGTACCCGCGCCGCCCAACCACTATCTTCCTATCTCACTCCTTACCTACACGCTTCTTGAACACATATTGGCTATATCGATAATGGCTACAGTACGGAGACCCAGTCGAAAAGTAGCGGCACCTGCTGCTCTGCTTGGCCTTGCCTTGTGGCGTGCTTATACCTACACCCCACTTTACTCCGTGACATCGTCAGCTCTAGGCCAAGGTCCACTGACCTCACTTCCTCCCCACTTACCACCGGTGTCCTGGTGGCTTTCCAGACATGCACCTCGCTCGTTCAAGTGTACAACTTCGTGGCACGGAAATTAATTACGAACGCAAAGGGCGCAACCCTTAATCGCTGCCGACCTCCCCTATCCAACGCGATTCAATACTCGGATGGGCCACCAAGCTGATCCAATATTTCGATGGGCCATCCCTATGGAACGGTTTGAGCACTGACTGTTCTGAAAGTTCTCCAAAGTTGATCAAGTATTCTCCTTGAGCGTTTTTCTCGAACCTGAGCAGCACCAAAATCTCCTAGATTTCAAAATAATACTGTATGAAAAAAAACACTCCTTTTTCCTCGTAATCGTAACCAAGAAAAAGTCACAACTTTCCGTAACCATAGTCACGCAAGACCCTGAAATGTGTGTGTGTGTGTGTGTGTGTTTTTAAAATCCAATTTGTAGCATGCGTAGAGGGCTAATTATTGAAAAGTTCACCACCTGTGGAGCACTTTGAATTAAAGTGCCAGGCATCCTGCGTATCAGGCACAAGACTTCTGGTATTCCGGGGCTTGCAGGGCATCCGGGATCTCCGTGCGTCACCTGGGACTCGTCCGGGTCGCCACTTCCTCACCACTTGCACCCTTTTTCCGGACGGCTTGACACACGACCGCATAAATTACACATACGTGTACACATTGAACCACGGACTCGAAGAATGAAGGCCCGTAACTTGCAGCTCGTGTAACTCTCAATTCCCATGACTTAGGTCCTTTTGTTGCTCAGCAAAGAGCATAATTCGGTTTACCTGTATACCAGCAATAGCACAGCGATGTTTTCGATCTGCCCCTCGTTTTCATGGACGCCCCCAGCCGTGAACTCCAGCGAATTCGTGCTCCATTGAAACAATGTGTGTAGGTTCCATATATATGTTTTTTTTAATGCATATACAGGGTGTCCCACGATGGAATTCCATCCATGAAATGGGGGGTTGGGGATGAAATTCTGAGTCGATGATGTAAGCATGTAAGATGATTGCACCATGCGGACACTCCCGCGCGTTAATAAGTATTATATTTAGACGTTTAGTCTCATATCGCAGGTCCATGTCCATGTATTTTTGTATGTTGAAGGCATATCCACCGTTTAATTCGCCTGAGACTCTCATTTCTAGGGAAAAATGTCGAGAAAATATTCTAGAAACGTTTTTTTGCATTTTTCCATTCTAACTTTGCACTTTCGCAAAAAACTCGGGCATACTTGTAGTCAGCGGAAAATTTACGATTAAATAGACAGTTTTAATGCTTTTAAAACGGAGGAAAAAAATTTCTACTTCCCTGGCCACTTTTCCGGAATCTCAGAAATCACAAGATTTCAAAAGGACGTGAAGTGAGCTTCTCCTATGCTATGGAGATTCAATTGGTGTGCTTAAAAAAGCTCTTTGTCGGACTTGAATAATGGCGTTGAAATCATATCGATATCTCTTATAGTTTTTCCGGAAAGTCCACTTGAAAAATGGCAAAAAGAGGCAATGCAGTGTGTATGAAAGAATTTGCAAAAATTGATGGTTTGATTAATAATAACAAAAATTAATAATAATTCAAGGGTTCGTTCGCTTTTTTAAGCCACCCTGTATACGTAGATACACAGGGTGGATAAAAAAGGACTCAAGAGAAAAATATAAATGGATCGATGTCTATGAAAATCACTCTCCCTCTGATAATCATGTTCTACGATCCTTTTTGGATTTCGAAAAAGAGGGCTTGCACAGGTTTGTATTTAAAAATGGGAAGAATATCGATTTTTATTTAATAATATATTAAATATTGACGTTATTCTATCGAAAAATTGTACAGAGAAAGTAAATTTTTTTTTTCTATTTAAAAGCAAGTGCAGGATTTTCATTTTCCCATTTAATAGTCTTGAAACTTTTTTCCATTTCTTGGAATAGTTAACAAATTATGAGACGTGTCAGGAGAAATAAGAAAAATGTTTTCTCTCGAAAGTCAAGAAAACTTTTGGAGCACCCTGTATGGATATATATGAATGTATATATTCATACTGACGGAAATAGCAGCGTACGATCGCAGTTGCGTTCCTCAAGTTCGGCAGCAGGTGCGACCCCCTCGATAGTCCAGGTGATGCCGGGGGTGAGTAGGAAAACGTTCACCCTTAATCCCTGGCCGTCGTGTGATGCGCGACCTGCCAACTCCGCGAGATTTCGACTTTAATTTCCTTCTAACGAATATAATCTAATTTATTATAATTAATTAAAAAATCATTGATCAATAAAATTAATTAATTGAATTATTCAATTAATAAAAATGAATATTATTTAATCCCAATTGAAATTAATCTACCTTTATTAGAATTAATTATTTTAATTAATAGTGCATACAGTTACCGAACAATTAAAAGGAGAGAATAAATCTCCCAGTTTATTCTCATTTACCTACGGAAAAATCAAATTTTTCTTAGGACCAACAGATTCCTCTAAGGAGTCACATCCGAGTCGAAAAAAAGGGTGAACTTCTGGTATTTCAATTTCAAAAGCGATTTTGATTTTATTTCGAATTCATAAAAATTTGTATTATAATAATATATAAATATTGTCGTATCTTTCAAATTTTAAAGAAAACAAAAATACGCGTTGAGAAAAAACTCGTTTTCTCTCGGTGCTCCCCCAATCGAGAATTTTTGCGTTTACGAGAAAAGTAGTACGAATATATCAGAACTACGAATAAACGCGTAAGGAAAAAGATCGATCGTAAAATTTTATTTGAATTTCTTTTTACTCCGCAGGCGCATACCTTTCTTTAACAAATATGTATATATTCATATATATATGTATATAGATGTATATCGGGGGAAGGCAGGATCGTACTGAAATTCTCGTTGCATATATATCGTGGCACTCTCGTCGGGATGTATCGGTGCTCGTGTGTCACGACGGGTGTACAAACTTTCAGACACCAATATATATTTTTTTCTCACCTCTCTTTCTCTTACTCTCGAGCATATCCGCGAGAGACACACGCGAGAGTGTCCGAAGTGCGAGTTACGTTCCTACCAAATTTTTGTGTTCGTACACACGTAATACCTACCGCGTATACGCCGCTCTTTTTTTCTTTTCAACTCCTATGGGACATTCCTCGTATGAGGAATCTCGAAAAAATTCGTATTGTTTCCGCTATTTAATTTATTTGATTAAATGCCCCCTGTCACTAAATTTTTTAAATAAAAGTCCCCACAAAGCCACCATTAAGAAACGATACTTTATTTGTTCAAGCTTTTCGACATTCAATATTTTATGCAAATTTGCGGCGCGCATCGTAGTATTTTTTTTTTTAGTTTCTTCATTAGAAGTGAATAAAGTATGGTGAAAAAAGTAATTGTTGAAAAATCTTGATTAAATAATATTGTTTAGTATTTAAATTAAAATTGAAATTTGTTATTTAATATTACTTTAGAATTAGATCGAAAAATTGTTTTATTTTAATTTTAAATTGTTGAATAAAATTGAGAAATGAAAACTCTATTTTCATTTGGCCGGTTAGTGAATTGAGATCGAAAAGAAAAACTTTCAGAAAAATATAATAGTTAGATATTTAATATAAAATATATAGATATAAAAATATAATTGTTAAAAATTGTTAGTCACAGTTAAAACGCCTAATTAACAAATTTGAGTTACCTACAAGATTGAATTGATTCCTCATTTATTGAAATTGATACGAAACAAAAATGTCTAATATACAATTACGTAGATTTCGTTAAAATATTATTATTTTTTATCGCGAAAATCTAAAGAGGAAAGCTAATTTTTTTCAGCCTTACTCAAGGCCTATCAACTTCGTATCAGGAATTTCAAAAATATGATTCAGTATGTTCAATAATTGTCCAATATATTTTACCACATATCTCGTTTTCGAGAAATGGCCCATACATTTCTGGCGATATATATGTATATGTTTGGAAATTGCGAGACGAAGAGTAGCACGGCAAAGGCACCAGGGAGAATTGGCGCCTGGTACATACGGGGGTGTTGGGATTTATCGCCACTCGCTCGTCGTCGTCGCCGTCGAGAGATATCCCGTCGTTTTTTCAGGATTCACGTTCACCGGTCCATCTACCATGCGCGGCAACACCGAAGACAAAATTCGGCGCCACGACGTTTCCCCTCACGCACACACACCTATATCGATGCTTGTATTACATTACCGGCGAAAAGTTTGGCAACACTTTCCGCATCTTTTCAACCGGAAGTGCCCAACAATTTTTACACTTTTTAAATATTTTTTATTAATTTTTGTATTCTTTTTCCACATTAGACATTAAAAAATAAACATTAAAAAATGAAGAATTAAACATTATAAGCTGGAACGGAAACAAATTGAGAAAAAATATGTATCCAAGATCCTTCGGTGAGGGAAGAAAAGTTTATACAAGAATATATAAAAACATAAGTATACGTAGATAACTAGATAAAGAAACAAGAATTTTTGAAACATAAAAATTGGCTCGTTTATTTATCGTACTAACGATCAATACAAAACAAAAATAAAATATAATAATAAATAAATAATAATTAAAATAAAATCATGATAAACAGTGAACGCAATAAATAATAAATACTCGATAAGAAAATACCCAACAAATTTACATTCTTTTTTACTCGCAGATTTGTTAGTTTTCGTGACGAGTGAAAATTTGCAAATTGTTTTCGTACTTTTCGCCAGTAGTGTACATGTATGCGGGGTTCGAACGTCGTTTCACAGCGGAGATCGATGTACGTCCTCGTTTCCTTCGACCCGCGGCCTCGCGAGATCTGCCCCTCGCCAGCCACCCGAAAAAAAAAATCTCCATTCTGCAACGCGCACGCTTCGAGCTTCTATTTATAGCGCCGAGTTATTTTACGTACGACGAGTACACAATTTCGTGGCATCCGAAAAATGTTACATCGGTCAAGTTCGTCGATTACCTCGTATAAATCTAAAGGACACGTAATACCGAGTGATACTCGATTAAGGGGGAAGACCGCGAGGGCACAGGAGACGCTGCGCTATGCTGTATTATCCTCGAAGATTTCGCACCGTTGATGTAACACCCGATAAGAAATTATTCATTTTGCAAAAAACAAAAAAAAGAATATTATTTTGCAATAAAAATAATATTCTTGTATTTGTTTAATCAAATGTTTTTTTTAAGGAATCAGCCTTTAATTAGTCAACCTTTTTATCAATAAATTGGACCCTTTGAATTTCGTAATTAATACAATTCCTTCTTAACATTTAATAACTTAACATTTTTTATTCTTCTAAGCCAAACTGGTATTTTGATTGTTTTCCATAATGCTCCATTTTTTCCAGCTAATAATTCCCATACGAAAAATATAGTGTTTTTTTTAAGGGCTTGAAATTCTATAGAAAATGATATATCTTTTATTCCAAAATCACCGTTTCTAAAAAACACATGGCTACCTAATAATGGTCGCTCTGTATATATATATTTCTGGTATATCGAGGTGTACGTATATATGTAGCAGGAAACTAATATTTGGTCGTTCCCATCGACGGGGCTTCGAACCACTACTCACCTGCTACCGGTATGGCCTCGAGGCCTCCGAATTGTCACCATATGTTTGCCACGTACATGCATTCGCGTTCACAGAACCAGCCAAACCAATTCCCGTCCCCCGTGCAAATTCCCGAGGTGGCTTAGTCTCGAGAGGTGCCGGTACTTTGGGAATATCCCACTAATATATATATATATATATATATACGAAACCCTCGTTACGAAGACCCACCGCATTTTTCGCTGACCTTGGACAAATATGGCCATCTTTTTTGTTTTCGGGACAATAAGTAGTGCTATGTCAAATTTGGACCAGAATTAATCATGTCGAAGCAAAAACAATAAATACATATATAAGTACGAAAATAATCAAACAAAAGTTGTTATCAATAAAATAAATTACTATTGTTTCAATAATTATTAATTGTTTCAACAATTATTATTAAATTGATATTAGACAAGCAAAAGGAGTGAAACCGATTTTTTCAGAGTCGTCAAAATGTTTGGTTGGACAAATGCTTTTTCGTTGATAAATGTGAATATACAATTTTTGATAAATTTTGATAGGAGTGGAAAAAAGGATTTCGCGTTCCGACGATTTTTAGAATAGTTAATGACAATTTTTTGGCGAGTACATTTCTTACGTTCCATTTTTTTAAATCATTCATTCGAATAACTATAAATATATTAATTGTCTAGTGATTTCTCGCGGAGAAACAAATTTTCGAGTTCAGGTTTTTTAATACTAACAAACATTTTTTAAATTTCTTTTTTCGAATCAATCGCGTTATAAAAATTATTTGGTACCTTTCGAAAAATTATTTGATTCGATGATTCGTTTTTATTTTCTCTGAATGCTAAGCGGGCAATCTCAATGAGAGATGCAATAAAGCAATTAAGCTTTTTGCAAAGGTCCCCAAAACCGTCACGCTATTTGGTACAATATTTTGAAAAATGTGTTATTTCGGTAAAGGCGAAAAATCGTCGATTTCCAATGAGAAAAATGTTGCCCGGATAGACACAATGGACAATTGTTTATTGCAGGAGGAAAGGAAGGAGGCGAGTGTTGAACATATGGTGAAATTCGAAGATTCCGAAGACGACGAGTCGAGACGGAGGCACGAACCTGTGAGAATTTTTCGATTTCTTATGATCCCTCTTTGGTTGTCTGCGGCACAGATTTCCTTCGAGAAAGGAGCACACATGCTCCCTTATTTCCCATTTCCAGAGAGAGAAAGACAAACAAAGAGACAAATTTTGATAATTTGTGCCCGATCACGTATTCGAGATTGTAAAACTATTTCGATTGTTGAACCAATGGTTAGGTTTGTGTTGGTTCCTTTATGTGAATTTCAACATCTAAAGACGACCTCAAACGAGCCCATACTTATCGTCGACTTGTAACAACGAATCATTTTTTTATTTGCATGATAAAGGCATTGATTAGCATTCTGATAGAATTTACAGTGATTCGTAGCAATTTAGATTATTTCGAATCATGAGTTTATCGCAATTGTTTTTTATTACATTTTTATTTTATTTATCATTTCAAAAATGTATATCAACAACGAAAACTTATAAAATAAATTATAACACTTATAAAAATTACGAAAATAATCAAACAAAAGTTGTTATCAATAAAATAAATTACTATTGTTTCAATAATTATTAATTGTTTCAACAATTATTATTAAATTGATATTAGACATACAAAAGGCGAAATGCAATTGCGGGCTTGAATTCGTGTCGTATGAATAATGATATTGAAATTGAAATTTCTTTTATTAATTCCTACAAACCGAAATAAACTAAATCACAAAAACTCGAAGAACAAATAACGATAATAAATTAAATCGCATAAAATTATATTCCCCGAATGAAATCGCGGGACGATGCATTATCGATATATATATATATATGCTCTTTTCTCTTGATTGGATTCGTTAAATATGATTTCTAAATTACAGTTTTATCGTGATTCGATAAAATTACCTATTGAATAATTAAACCGATTATAGCTATTCATTCGATCATGTAAAATGCATTTTGCATCTGCAGGTACAAACCGTACAGAAAAGTGGAGTTTTTTTTTTTTTATAAAAGGGTAATTTTTCAATTACCATTTTTGTGATAAACAGCCTGTCGATATACAAGCCCTGATAGCAATCGAGCCTAAAATCCACTATCCACATAATTCACCGAGTATTGAGAGTCCCAAGCCCCACCCAGTAAAGTTACATGCCCAGTCACTCGGCCCCAAGGCTCCGAGAGTGAATCCAGCATGGCTAGAAATTGACAAACGGGCCAAGTCCCAAGAAATCCATGGATCATGTGGTACACTTGTTCGTCGGTATCCTCGAAATTTTCCGGGGATTCCACAAGTTCCAATCGACCGTGAAGCTCCCTGAGGGAAAACAAAAGCAGCATTGTCAGAAGGGTGTAAAAGGGAGAGCGAAAAAAAAACCCACGGTCACCAGCAACGCCACCAGTAAGAAGAGGTTTATACCTCGTGACCCGAGAAGGAGAGAGTGGCTTCAATGAAGGAACGCCTGCCGGGGAAATTTTCGGGAAAACACCAGAAAGGGTCGTCATCATCGGTCTGCCCCTTCGTAAAGCTTTTAAAGACTTTTAAGGTGCTTTCGTGTCATTGTTCGGGCACGTACCGTCACCAATGTTCCACCAATTTTTGCTGGTGGTACATTTAATCGCTGGGTGCCTTTACCTCGGCTCACATTTGGTACCCAATCCACGTAAAAAGTTAATACCCTTATTGGGACGTTTGCTGGTGGCACGATTTTCTTTTCGTCCTCCCCCCTGTCAATTGCCATACTAAAATACGGAATTTCTGCTGGTGGTTGTACTATCTCTTCCGAGCTCAACAATGGTCAACAGTTCGTGGATTGCGAACGACCCTTGAAAATTATTTCCTATGGGAAAACCCCTTAATAACCCTCCGAACATTTCCAACCTCTATAATCACGAGAGTACGCGCTGCGAATCTGTGAGGAAACGAATGCCAAGTAGATTAAACTACCTTCGTGTAAATATCTACGTTATTGGCCTAAGTCACTAGGAACTAGGAAATTTTATGACTGGTAGCCTAGCACGTTCCGATTCATCGTGGGGGGACACGTTTTTCCTTTTACCTACATTATTCTTTTCAATTCTTTGGCCATTTGGATTTTTCTGGAAATCTTTAGATCGATATCGTCGTCCAATTTATTTGCAAGAAAAATAACACTTGGGAATATTAATTCTCCACTTCCTTAAGAAATAAGCATACATTTTATTAGATTTAATATGTCGTTTAAATGAATGGTTAAATGGTTAGAGATATAGATATTTTTTAAATTATCGTTTTTCAATAAACTGTATTTTTTTTAGCGTTGATTATTCTCTGATCAAATGATTTTGGGAATGGTTTTAAAGTACTTTCGAGATGACAAAAAATGGCGCGTAATGGTATCGAAACGCGATCATTCGATACTCGCGTGTTCCTCATTCGGTTGGGTTGACTGCTTCGACCTCTCTCATATCTCATTTATTCACGACTATTCAATTTAATCGGGATAGGTCTTCTGGCTCTGTCGATTTTTTTTTCTCGAGTGGGCTCTCGCCCCCTTGGTTCGACCCCTTGCCTGGGAGGGTCAATCGTATGCTAATTGCCAGCCAAAATACAAATGTTTTTTTCTCTCTCTCTCTCTCTCTCTCTCGCCCTCTGTCTCTCTCTCTCTCTCTCTCTCTTGGTATACAAGACGTGAATACATACATAGGTAATATGCGCATGGACTGACATTCCACCCAAAGTCCAACGACTTTTGACCAGAGATAATTAATTTTGGCCCAAGATTACAAAATTTACGTCCCTTTATGTCCTCATATGGCAAGGATCACGTACCTACATTCGTACGGTAGAGACCTTCATTTGAATATGGATGCCCTTTGTTTTCTTCGTTTCTGGATGAGGATGCAAAACGAGACCTGATATCCTTTTTTTTTTAACGACAACGAAAAAAAAGATCGTTTCTCTTTTATTTTTGGTTTTCGTTTGAGCGTGTATAGGAAAAGGTCTTTGAACCTGCGATCGTCGCGGACCTGATAACGGTGCGCACGGGGTTTTGTTGAGCCGGAGCAAAAAAAGAAAAATGGAGAATTGAAGGGGGAAGAGAGACAGCGAGGGAGAGAGAAAGAAGCAAAAGACTTGAAAGAGAAAAAATGGAAGGGGGCGAGAGAGTCTTAATGCCCTGTTGTCGTTGAATTGTTCTGCATAAATTGATGATGCACGAATGTAAGATCGCTCTCACGTGATGCACACGCATCGGGCATTTCTTCTCGACCCCTTTCGAACACGTTTTTTTCCCCTACTCGGTCTAGCCCTCAATGACTGGAAACACTGCGACGGAAACGGATTTTTTTATTTTCAAATTTGATTTGTATCATTCGGGTAAAAAACGTGTAAAGATTTTTTATAAAATCCGGCCGCTTTTTTTCAAAGAACTTCGTTCCGAAAATTTGACGGAAGCATAACGATCACTATTTTATTCGATGCATTTCGAATTTCCCAAAAATCTTCGAAATTAGGTTTCTAGAATAAATAAAGAGGAAAAAAAAGACTTTGCGATAATTGTGCAGAAGTGGAGCTCCAACTCAATTTTGGCGGGAAGTTTCTTTTGATATTTAGCCGGCACTAGTAATATTTAACCGGCAGAGGCTGATATTTTTAATTATTTCGATAAGTTATGAGGTTTTGAAGTTTGGTGAAAAATGCAATAAAATAAGACATTTTCGTATAATTCGACGCCTAAACGTCGAAACGAGCCGAATTTTTGAACGAAGTGAGCCTTCCAGAATCTACCCAAACAAACCCAAACAAACTCATAACTTATGAAAATAATTAAGTTTGTTTGGGTTTAATCATAAAAAATGTCAGCCTCCGCCGGCTAAATATCACTAGTGGTGACTGATGAAATTAATTCATGGCAAATTCAACCCTACCTCTGCATAATAATCGACGTTGCTTCTCTTCATACCCAAGGTAATATGAATTTGTACATTTTTCAAACTTTCGACATCTGCCCTTATCAAGCATTCCTTTTTCGCCCCAGGAAACAGAAAAAAGAACATTTCCGGTTTTCCGTTTTTTTTCTGCTTCGAAATAATCCTGGAAACAAATAAAAACTTATTAGCCCTTCGAGATAATGCACAAAGTGCAAAATTTTTCTTAGTCTCGAACTGCAGCCTCGCTGATGACAATCTGCTCGTCACATGCTCACCAAACTCCTTCGTACCTGTTGACAGACTTCTCACGTGTCACACATGCGCCGATTGCCAGCTCGTACGAGAACGGTCTCTCGGCTCAAACATGCACCTGCATTAATGAGGCTCGCCCGGGCTCATCCGCATATGGTTTTTACCCTCCTCCCTTTTTTTTCGTGTCTTCGACGCATCCTCTTCTCGAACGCGTTTTCTCGGTTCGCGTTGTTGCATTGTGCAGCACATTGTTTTTCTCTCTCTCTCTCTCTCTTTCTCTAGCGTGACATACGGAGAGCAGAAGTTCCATGTGCAAAAGATGACTATCCATATAAATTCAAAAATGAAGAATTCACGAAGCTAACCTGCAGAGGAACATTGATTTTCGTAAAGAATGACATTTTTTTTACCATATTTATTAATATTCTTTATTATTATTTATAACATACCTCGAATATTTTCAAGCCCAAGAAATCTGATTTTCGTACTTATTTTTCGAAAAGATCATTTCCAACTAAAATTAGAAATAATCATATTTAATTAGGTAAATTAAATGAATTGAATAGATACAAATAAAATTAGAATAAGCAAACATGAGAATTATCAGGATTAATCGGGAGACAAAATTTTGAATTGCAAGAGATCATTATTTTTCGGTTGAAACAAAAAATTCTATTTGTGCATCTTTTTCTTTAATAGAAAATAGTATTACCGCAAAGAAATTTCGATGTCGAAAATATTCTTTTTAAGAAATATTCGTTTGCATTTCTATTTTTGCTACAAACGTCTTTTTTTTAATGTCTTTCTTTTTAGTTTGATTTTTCGATAGAAACAAAAAAATATTTATAAATAAATAAAAACCCGTGTTTTTTGTCATTTTTTTCCAACGACCAACCCAAATGGCAAAGCGTTTTTTTAAATATCAATAATTTAGTATTTTACCTGTTTCAATGGTTCGTGTAATTATTTTTTTTTTCTTTTTATTGATTGACCCCACCGGCATACAAGAATAAATAATTTCTTATATTTTTTTTTCTTTTTCAATATTAAAAAAAAAACACATTAGAAGAGTGCTGTCGAATGAAAAATGCTTCGACGTATAGTGATTTTTGTGAGCGCGACCTGAGCACGTGCCAACAGCATGGGTGGGTCCATTGCTCGGTTCGCGGTATTTTATTGCTCTCTACCAAAAGTTTACGTTAAGAAACACGTACGTGTCGCCGCGAGTGAGCACTTTTATTCGAGGAAACGAATGCTGAACTCCTTCAGCATCACTCTCCTCCCAAGAACGTGCTGAGATCATACACGAGATGATTTCATCGCGAGACTGCAAACGCAGTTTCGCGATAACGCTTTTGCAGTCTTTTTGTTATTTCATTTTTATTTCTATTTTTATATACATTTTTATTATATACGTAAATCACCATAGGTAAAATATAAAAATCTCACGTTCTACATTGAATAATACAATTAAGAACCGAGTGTTTGAGATAAATATTTAATTCGATGATTATTCATTTATGATTAATTAATGAAATATTAATACACGAGAATCATCCCTAAAAATATATTATTGTGAAATCATATTAATAAAGTACAAATATTTCTTGTATTAATGATAATCAAATTCAATATTTATATTCAACACTCAGTTATTCATAATAGTAGTGATATATAAAATAAAAATTGGTTCTTTAGGGTTTATAGAATCCGTTGCATATTAATAATTTTGAGAACGATATATTATGGAATAAGGGATATAATGTTTCTATAAATATAATAAATCATTTATCAACGATAAATTAATTTAATAAATATAATAAAATCATAATAATAAAAATAGAGAATTCTATAATATTATTACTAATTTCCTAATAATAATCATAGTGATAATAATTATCACTATGATTATTATTTCTCAAATATGTACATTTTTCATTTAATTAATATTTGAATATTTTTTATTCAACCGTGTCTTTGTTGTATAAAACATATATAACATATAAAATATAAGTATCCGCAAAAAGATTCTAAAAGTTTTGAAAACGGAATATACATAGAGAATACGAGATCCCGCCCTTGGATCTTCGTCTCGCAAAAATTAATTAAGATGTCGCACGAGCCGGAGCAACGTCGCCGAACATTTAGAATCGATTAAGGGGTACGAGCTCGGGGAGTGAACGCGTGCCACGAATTCCAAAAAACGTATCGAACGAGAATCTTTGCTGTGGGGTCCTCAGCCGCACGCGGAGAAAGTTGAATGCGACCTGTCTTCACCCACACTTCTCTGTACGGTGTTTTGGTCGCCCACTACGTCTATGTATATTCATACGCACACGCACGTCAATTCATGTACGGGCCATTTCGTGTCGAGATCAGAAACGCTTTGAAAAATTTCAAGATCTGCTTAACAAATTTCTTTATCGTCCATCTTGTGGAGATATTAATTTTTTATAATTTTCTCCGAGCCGGAAATAATCTCAAACTCCAAAAATCCGATAAATGATTTTGTTAAAATTTTGTTGTATTGTTTTTTAACGTATTTTGTATTTTCTTATTACCCAAGCTAGGAAACATCTCAAAGTTAAAAAAGTGAGCTTTTTCATTTTCGTATTTTTGAATTTATTGGTTTAATCAATTTTTTGTTTTTCTTACTTTTCGAGCTGAAAAAATGTCAAAGTTCATAGGCCAAAAATTAACTTTTGGATATTTTTTTCTGACGAGAGTAATGAGACGGCAGTCATGAAATTTCATGTACAATTTTACGTACAATTGTCAACAAATGTTGTATTAACTTTTCGATGTATGATTATTGTTAATAATTCGTATGAATTATTAACTTCATTAACTTAATATGAATTCATTAAATCTATATGAATTATTAACAAGAAATTTTTTAATTTATTACTAGAAATAACGAAATTTTGTTATACTTTTTTAAATAATTACTATAATTACTTTTAATGATTCACATTCATTTTTTAGTATTAAGTTTACCTTCAATCTCCGTTTGTAGCCCCGCACGTTGGAACTTCCTCTTTAATCCGTGGTGCCAGACGAGACGAATGATTTTTTTTTATAATTATCACAGTAGCCTAATTAAAAAACAATGTTTTATAAATATCGTCACAACTCTGTCAATTTTTTTGAAACTTCCAAATTCCTGGTAAACGTGAGAGCTCAGAATCTACCCCATGAAAGCGTCCAATGGAAATATCATATTTTCGAAAATTCAAGTAAACGCAGACGTTTTAATCTTAATGGGCAATCACGTTTGGAATCGCCCATGGAGAACATCGAATGTGGTAGGTAGAGTGGTATACGTTATAAGTAAGCCACAATTCATCGATCTTACGAGCCCGTGTCTGATGAAACCGTTCGAATTGTTCTCTCGCCTGTTCTCTCAGGACACGATCGCCTTCTTTTTTCTGCTTCTTCTTCTTCTTCTCCTTTTCTCGATTTTTTTGCTCGTTCTTTCGTACAAGCTCTTGAACACCGAACGACTTGTCGATCTGTAGATCGCGAGCACGCGCGTTATCACATTCCGATAAAGTGAACCGAGTGTCTCCTCTTTTCCCTACTTTTATCACGGCCCGGCTACGATCTCGCGAAATCTAGGGAAATTTTCATTTATCCGCTCGTTCATGCAAAATGACGAAAAAGTCATCAAGATTTTATAGAACGTACTTCCGGAAAATGCCAGTTTCGTAGTTCTAGAAAATGCCATTTTTGTAGTTCTAGAAAGTTAATGCTTTTTTTGTTAACCTTCGTCTCCTAATGCCGTTTTCAATATTCAAAAATCTCAACGATGAGTCGTTTCTGCTTCTCGCTTGTTTTCCTATTTCAAAACAATTGGAAAAATATGAAAAAATTCATGGACCTTCCTCGAACCCTTATTTAAACTAAAAAAAATCGTCAGTTTCGCAGGACAAAAAATTAATAATATTTTTGTTGCAAAATACACAAATCTGAAGTCATAATACACGTTATGGAATATTTTGACTCGAACATGAAAGAATATTAAAATTCAAACGTTCGATAATACAATTTTGGTTTTTAGTAGCAACGCAAGTACCATTTTTGAAATGGAGATAAAAACAGCTGGTTTCCCCAAATTTTGAATTTTGCAAATTTTACCAAGTAATGGCGGTGCGCTCTTTGACTCGTCGAACATCTTAATTACGTCGTATAGACGTACCGGGTGACGCGCGCGAAAGGGGACAATTCAAGAATTTTATTTTTCATATGAGGGTGTCGAGCTTACGCGTTCACGCACTTTATTATGAAAAGAAGTAAAATCTGAGTTAAAAGGCTGACGGGAGCAAACGTGCGAGAATGCACATACACAGACGTACTCGTGTGTGTGCCAAATGCCAAATTGCTGTGCCGACTCCGACACTGATCTTATCGCCACAAAAGATCGACATCGGAACGCCATAGCGCATTGCTAAGACGACCAGATCCTCTGAACGAATAAAATTAATAAATTAAACGGACACACACGGAGGACAAAAAATATATATATATATATATATATATATATACATTAATCGAAATCGTATTTAAAAAAAATGTGAATTACTTGAGAATGGCTCCAGCGTGCTGTTTAATTAATATTATTATTTACTATTTTTGTAAACCGATAATAAAAAAATGCAAACAGAGCAATAGTTCATAAAAAAGTTATTATTTCCTAGTTATTAGTTATTTAGTTAATATTTCCTACTTTTGAATAAAAAGTAGACAACTAAATTGTTTTCTATGTTCAAATAGACAATAAAAATAGAATATTAAATCAAAAAGTTAGACAAATAAATAAGAAAAATTGAACATTTTTTCCATATGTATATTACAATCTAAAAACAATTTGAGGACGTTTTAGAAATAGAAAACAAATACAGAATGAATATTGAATGTGTATTGTTTTATTTTCCGGCAAAAACTTAAAAGGATTGTTAAACATTTAAAAGAATCGTTCAAGTTGGTGGAAAATAACTTTTAGTTAAAAATTGATATTAACAATTAAATAACTCCGATTTGTTGGTCGTCACAGTAGCCTAACCTCAGCACGTTTAAAACCACATTTTCACGCATCCCGAGAATCATTTCAGCCGTGTGATATGAAATCCTGAAAAAAATCGCCGTACGCAAAAAATGTAAAAAGATTTTTTCTACGAGGAAAGAAAAAGTGGAGGGATACAAAGAGGAGATTGAGGTGGGTGATGTTAAAGATACCGGAATGTTTAAATAATTGACAAAGTAACACGATATCCGTATGATATAACTATGATAATTTTTCATACCTTCGAACATACCTGGCAAGCATTTCAACAAGCGTGTCCTCAAAAAAGTAGAAAGAGAAGAAAAATTATATTTCTCGATTCATATCTTTCCAATGGGCTGCTAATTTTAAAAGTCTACAGATTTCGTGTCATCACTCAAGTAATTGATCGAATAATATTTTTAATCCATTATTTCTAATGTCAAAATTGTTCTGTTCAATACTGAATAATGTATTATTAATTTTAATGTTTCGTCTAATTTAAATATTTCGTTAAATTAAAAAATAACAATACTATTTTTCTACTATATTGATAATACATCAATTTAATTATACGTTACCTAGAAATGATTAAAGATTCGTTTTTCACAATACTAAATTTATCATTTTTTTGTAAATAATATATAAATTACTATGATAATGACTATGGAGCTGTGATAACTTTTAATTACTTTAAAAGTATCCGTTAAGTATTTCACAAGTTAAAAATAAAAATCAAAATGAAATATCCATTCGGCGATTCGTATCTGTTGAATAGGCTCCTAATTTAAAAAGTACATACATTTTATGTCTTCGTTCAAGAGGTAGATTAAGCAATATTTTTATTCGCTAATTCTGCCTGGTTAAAAACCCACATGGACACTCGTAAAAGCACCCGGAAGACCGATCGTACTCGTTAATCCGAAGGCGTAACAAATTTTGTACCTCTCTATTTTATTTCGAAGCGTTGCTAAAAAAAGTCACAATAAATTATGGCTCTAATAGATCGTGTGAAAGCTCGAATAATTTCTCTACGATCATCTTCACCGAAATATCAAGAAATTTGGGAATAAATATGGCGAATGTTGGTATTTAAAAATATCTCAGCAGTCAATTTATTTTCTTATTAAATTCGCACCCTTGTTGAATTCACATGTCTATAATTACTAAATTATTTGTTGAAAAATTCTGAAATAATTCGCGTATGATTATTAAAACTACTAAATCATTAATAACAAAATCTGACCAAATTCATCCACTATTATTAAAACTGCAAAATTATTAATTGAACAATTCTAAAATAATTTACTCAATCGCTATAATCGTTTTCTCAAGAACTGTAATTTTTCAAATTTCTCAAAACAATTCAACCAATCTTTAAACATTTATCCCGCAATATCTTGAAATAATTTTTATCTTTTCTCCTTTTCAATTGATCCTTTTTAACACGACGATATTTTTGATTCAGTAATATAATAACATACGACCCCTTACGAAAGTACACGTATATACGCAAGTGCAGTTAAATTCTCGAGTGTAAATCAGTCGTCGTTCCGCTGGCCGAGAAAACCTGACGAAAGAGACTCGCATCCGTGAGTGACGTTTTTTTGAAGCAAAAAAAAAAAGAAAAGAAAAGGTAAGAAAGACGGGGCGAAGAATAAAATATGCCGTACACGGAATGGGCACAGGAGAATGTGTCTTTCTCCCAAAGGGGACATACGTCTGCGACCCGTATGGCGAACATTCCTCAGGTTCCTTTTTCACACCTATATACGTACGAGCTTCGTACCTATATATTTATACGTATGCAGAGAGGGAGGTTTCGGGCTTCGCGTGCTCTCGCTCAAAATTGCCGGTAAATCCCATCGTTTCCGGCCCCGAACTGGCCTTTCTGGAGAACACGTGCTGAAAAACCAATGCTTTTTCATATTTTCGAAAACCTCTGCAACGTATCATAAAATCATCGAAACAATTCTTCAGTGCGACTGAACTTTTTCCACGCACCCGCGTAGTCTTCGACCATTCAGAGTGGGGGATCTCTCAGAGGGTGATTTTTCCGAGGTTCCATATGCGAGAAAAGTGCACAATTGAAAATCCATTTTCGCCAGGTTTTTGATTTATTGATTCATTGCAGAAAATTGTTCGAGAAAAAGTCACTTTTTTCTATCACCCTGTTCCAACTATTGCTCTCATCAAGTTTCCAAATTTTTCATTAATAGAATATCGATATAATCGACTCGAAAAAGATAAATCATACAACTGATAAAAAAAGTCAATATAACCCACATAGGTACATTAAATAATAATTTTTTCTTTTCAATTGACTTTTGTTTTGATTCTTAATATTAATTCATCATTATTATTTATTAATAACCAAATGGATGAAAAAAAGAATAAACAATTGTGATCGATTATTGATTATTTATTTATTATTTATGTATTATTATTCAATTGGTTAATAATAAATAATGATTATCTATATATATATATATAGGTATATATATAGACAATTTTAAAAAATCCCTGACCGATCTTTAATGCGTTTGATCGGTATCGAAGATCGTTTTCGATTATTATCGTTTCGGCTGTCTATGAGGCAACCGAATTACACCGCTTTCATTTGATCTTCATAAAGGGCTTCTGTATGAATGGAAATAGATAAATAAATGTATAAAATGTGTGCACGCATACGAGGCTCGTCCCGGGGATACTCGCTCGGATGTTTCGTGGTCCGTTCTCTCTCCTGGCGCAGTGATGAAGAAGCGGCAAAGCCGAGCAGCAGCGGGAGCTGTCATCGCGTCCAGCGTATAAAATCGTGCAAGAAAATATCCCCTCGAAGGCTCGTCGCGCGCCCCGACGCTTATGCTCCTTCGATCCCGCCGCCATCGACCGCGCCGATAACATCTCGGCTTTTAGCATAAATTTGTGTTTGACGTGGGCGCCAATTAACATAGTAAGTAACACGCGGCGGAAGTTTACGTCGAAAAATAGAGGAGACGGCTCCTCCTCTCGTTCGCTGATCGATCGAACCGTCGATCGATCGACCATATTTTTTTTCTCACTCCCAAAATTATACCGAATGGAAGAGAGGGGGAAAAACATTTATTTTTAGCTACCCCCTAAGCCCACGAAATTCTTCGATTCGTTCCGTCAACACTTCGTGTTTCATGCACGGTATTCTTATTAACTAATTCATTTATTTCCACTTAATTGAATGAATCAAATGTCTTCTTGTTACGAAATTTTGACTAATCAAGAAGAAACGAAAATCAACAACGGTTTGGCTTTGAAATCGTTGTTGATTTTCGTTACTTAAGTTGATTTGATTTTCGTTTCGTTAAATTTTGCTTTAATTTGAATTTAGTTGTTATAACTAAAAAAAAGGAGAAGTAAAAAAAATATATGTCATTATTTTACCTAAAAAGTAATACATCGTTTGAATCGTTAAATTGGAAAAAAAAATTATAAAATAGAAGTGCAAAAATTATAAAATATTATTAAATAAATTAAGATTGTTTGTCAGTTTTTCTTGTTTAATTTGTCCCACTATTTTTGTTCCAATGATATATGCCATCTTTATTTATGGTTAAAGTATGATGCCCATCTTGCTCCAGACTTTGTATCCCGTGAAGGATTCACCTCGTTCGATTGAGAAGTCCTCGAGTTACAAACGACCAAACGTCCGGTCAGTTTTATCGTATCCAGACGCACGTATCGTGGTATCGCATTCTATTAGACGTTTATTCATTGCTAGCTTTATACCACACCGCGTACACGCACTACTCGATGTTCCGAAAGGAGAAGAAAAAAACGGGGAGGGGGAAAAAAAAACTTAGCACGGGAACCTGCGGTCACTCGTGGTCTGTAAGTTAACAGGCACCGTCAACGGGAAAGCCAAGGGGCAAAATTGACTGTTACGAGATACACGCCTCGTGTCATTTGCGTTATTAAATGTGAGTGTTCGAGCTTGTTGAGGTGCACGCGATATCCCACGTATTCTATAGACCGTACCTTCCCCAGTTAACGCATTTATCGGGTGTCTCTTTCGAAATTCGAAATCCAAAAATAATAAATTAATTTTCAACATTTTTCGTGAACGATCTATTGGTACAAACGACATTCCGGTTGGTGGCGTTTATTCTACGTATCTTTGAGGATGGTTGTATATTTTTTCGGAATAATCTATTAAAAAATGGCGGCGCTATGACTGGCCGACAATGCTGCATCGCAAATCTGCTGATTTGTATAACTTTATTTTGGAACCTTATAAAGAATTTATTTCAAACTACCGATGGAATATCTGACAGAAGGGTATACCAAATTTGTCCACTTCAGGACCGTCATTTCTTCACTAAACCCAGTATATAAAAATTGAAAAGATACTCGAATATGTGTACAATAAATATCACCGCAAGGAATATTTTATTAACTGGATATCCCGAGAAAAAAAAATTGCGAAACTTCACCTTTTTTTTACAAGATTAGGAAGTAACTCTAAAAAATTCCTCTTCGATCAATGGCGATCATTTCAACCACGTTATCAGATGAAAATCACGTTTTCAATATTAACGCAACATTACATCCCCGTTTTCCTGATCGTTACGATCCTTCAAATTTCATATCTGATTATTCTTTTTCCACTAGAACGATCCATTTGTAGGAATTTCTGAATTATCGATTTCCCCTGACTCACCCGATACACAGACGTATCAGCGTACGTAGAAAAATGATATATATTAACCGCGTACATTTTCACGATATTAAGGGGGGCGATATATTATTAGGAACATGGGAACCGACGTTGCAGGTGAGCAGGTGAAAGAGATCGATTTTTTTCTATCATTGTTTGCCACAGGTCTGGGTATACGGAGCTACACACGTGACGGTGGCGTTCGCGAAGCCACAGGGGGTATACCGGAGTGCAAACAGTGACAGGTGTCGCACTTTTTTTTCCCGCGCACCTAGCATACGTCATAAGTCGTGGAAACGTTAAAACCGAATCCCAAGATAAAATGAAAAATTGCAAAATTCGGAAAACGAAAACTTTCGAAAATCCGTTGTTTTATTTGACAAGAATTTCGGATTTTTATTATTAGCATTAATTATTAGTTTTTTGTTATCTATTTAATATTATTAAGAATTTTATCATCGCTAAAATGCAGAAAAAAATATTCATCGTTTTAGTTGACAAGAATTTCGTATTTTTATTATTAGTATTAATTATTCACTTTATTATTATGATTAAGAATTCTATCATCGCAAAAGTGTGGATAAACGAACGAGAAAAGGACCGTGCGTCTACGCCTAGACGCAAACGCTTCAACTGCGAGCACATAGGCTAATTAGTGTCCGTGAAATCGAGAAAGCCACGGCCGATTCGCTCAATCTTGTATCTCGGTTTCTTGCAGATTTTCTACGTACTCTCTTCCTCTCTCTTTTCTTATTTTATGATGCCCCTTAACATGGGAATGCTCGCGGTGAGCATGAGCAATTCATGAAACGTCACAGACGTCAGGACTAACCACCTTAAACGCTCCGCCTCGGAATCATACGTCGTAAGGGAGATACGTTATTTTAGCCATCTTCAACGACGATTGAAAAATCGTTTGCACGTTTATTCGTAGGGACATTTATAAATGTTAATTATCATTAATGTTAATAAATGTTTATAATTAACACATGTATGAACAATGTCATGAAGAACCATTGAACGTGAGAATCTCAATTGTGCAGTTGATTTTGGTCACCTGGTTCGTCTGAAACAAAAAATAAAACAATTTTGTTGATTATTAATTTAATATTGAATATAAATAAAAATTCATTCGATCAATCGGTTTAGTAATTCTTCTTTTAATTGAATAAATCAATAATAAATTATGTAATTTAAAATTAAGTAAACAACATTATGTCTAATGAGAACAAAATTAAATAAAAATGTACAAATTCAAAAATGAACTTTTGGTACAGCCAAGAAACTGGAAATACTATTATTTGCAGATTTTCGATTTTTTTTTAATCCCACAAATGCAAGCAGAAGAATTTTCGATCTTCGATCTTCAGTTCTCGATTTCAATGTAACAAATCTATCTTTTTTTTAGTTACGTCAAGTAACGATTTTTAAAAATTTCACTTTGTCCTAACAACGAAAATCTGAACTCTGCAAAAGTGCACCCCGTTATGTCTCGTACGATCATTTTTTTTAACCCTCGTCTTCCTAAAAATGACAGAATCGAAATTTCATTTAAAAACAATTTAACTGACATGAAGTTTCGAAGAAAATCCACATACGACGAAATCTTTGGTACAACGTGTACGTACAGCAAAGAAAAATCTAAAAAAAAAAGGAGGGAGCAAAGACGGTCGTCTCTCTTGATTCTCGAAGTCCAGCCAAGTGGAGAACTGTTCCTCGTGTGCTTCTGCGCACCTTCTCTCGAGGTTATACTACATACCGTAAACTCTAATCCTCGGTGACGTTGACTGATTTATACCGGCGACATATTCCCGGTACATATGCGCCAGGTAGAAAATAAAGGGGGAAGGGAGAGAGAAAACTTTCAAAAAAGCAGATCTTGGACGCTGCGCAGTGTGGGGAGGGGGGGAGGAGTGGGACGACGAGAATTGAGAAGAGGGTTGGATGAGGCGAATCACCCTCCGTCGTCAAACTGCAAGCTCGCGCAAGTGCATATTGAGTTTGTAAAATATATTTTTGTCACCTGGAAATAAAAAAAAAAAAAAACCCCAAGCTCTTCGATCTTTACGACGCGAATGGGAAGAATCTTGTGCGAATATTTGATTTACGAATTTCTCAAAATAAATTGCACCGGCGTGTGACATTTCTTATTATTTTTATGGGTTGTGTGGTTATTCCTCATTTGAAGGGGAAGATAAGTGGAAGGGGGGAGGCCGTGCTCTCGACGCTTGTCACAATTTGTTGACGGGACTGTAAAAAAACGTCCATTACTCTCGGATGGTTGATTTCATCGAGGAAACTTCGGAATCACCGAAGGATTTTTTAAACTTTTTTCTTTTTTGGAATTCATTAACTTTTTCATTGTATAAAATTATTAACTAATTAACTTATTAATTATAAGCAATTATTTAGCCAAACTTGTTTTTTCCCGTTGCTGTGTTAGAAAAGATTCCGACCCGACTATTCCGAGGATCGTCCTCAAAACAGCCATTATACGATTATCCATATTAAAAAATCTATACAAGCGCATATATCACCTCTGAACCTATGCAACGATGTCTATCAGGACACCCGCCTCTTTTCGAGCTCGTTCTCGAAATATCCTTCACGCAATTATCCTCACATTTATTTTAAGGTGATTCCAATATACCTACGGAGAGCCACGTATATTTATACGTATGTACGCTCGTCATGCTGTTATGGTGCAATAGCCACCCTGAGCCAGTTACATTCGCCGGTTATGTCCATCTCTCGGTGAACTCTCCGAGATGTATGGACAGACGGATGGACGAACAGGGCACGTTTGTCGTTAAACGTCGCATTCAAGCGCACTTACATGCATTCATAACTATAGAAATATAAATATATATAAAGATTTCTCTCTCTCTCTCTCTCTCTCTCTCTCTCTCTCTCTCTCTCTCTCTCTACATACACACACACATATATATATATATAGGGAAAGAGAGAGCGAGATATAGGGAGATAGGGAGAATGCCTTTTGGTGGAAACGCTCGCGGGGTCTGGTTAATTTTTATTGAGCATAAATTTGCCAAAATATTCGCGGTCGACGTGTATGGCTCGTAACTCTCGTAAGCGGCGACTCTTCGCAATTTCTTCTTCTTTCCTTTTTTTTTTGTGTTCATTTTTTTTTTTTTTTTTTCATTTTTTGCTTCCACCGATTTTTGTCTTTTCATTTTCACGCACGTACGTGTCGTTGTGCACTTTTTTTCGTTCCACGAGGGGATGCTTTGAGTGCTGGACGAATGAAAATCAACGATACTGGGAAAGTAAAATATGTTAAAAGTTATTGTTTTCTTGTAACCCAAGTAAAGGTAGAGGAAAAATCCTACAGTTTTCCTTTAGGAAAAATATTGATGGGAAAAGCGGATTATCTTGGTTAGTTTATTTATATTTACTTGTATTCAACTCGTTTTAATGGGGGCTTAACTTTTGTCTATTTTTTTGCAGTATTTGGAAGTTAAAAACAAGATTTTAGTATAAAAAAACATTGCGGTTATTTAGTTATTAAAAAATAGAAACAAATGATAAGGAAAAAAAACTCTTCCTGATTACTTGTTGATTTATATGTAGAAGTAGTGCTTAAATTTTCAAAAGGATCGGTTAAAAAGATTTTGAGTTCTAATCTTCACGAATTTCAACAATGACGTTTTCGGAAAAATTGATTTAAAGTTTTTTATACGTGTCGTTCGAGTATCAAGGCTGGTCGTTTGAAATCCTGTAGCTCCGTTAGTTTTGCTCCGATTGACTTGAAATTTGTACACGATACTATCGACATATTGTACATTCAGAAAAAAAATAAAAGCAAAAAAACCTTTTAAAACCTTACCCCACCCTTAAACGTTTTTCGGTTTTTTGGGCCGTCGATTCTACAACCAAATAAGTACCATTATTGGGTTTCGATACTTACCGGAGGGCCAATGAAAATTAAGCGCACCCTCGTATCTCTCGTCTGCAGGAGTTCAGAAAAGGTAATAAAAAAAGATAATAATAAAAGGGTGGATGTTAACGCGGAGAGAGGGCCTTCCAGCTATTATCGAAACGTAAATATATCGCTGTTCAAGTTCGTATTTCAAATTCGCGCGTCGGGGTGTCGAAGCTTAGAACCGAATAATCATGATAATAAAGATAATAAGAACGCACCGGGACTTTTGAAGATGGAAACTTCGCGGATGGTCCATTTCGTAAAGACTCGCAGCTATGTTTCGTTGGAATGAAAAAAAAAGAGAGAAAACAAAAAAAAAACAGGTCTTCTCACTTTTGGACAGTTTTGCGGGAGTGTCGAAGGAATTAACAGCTTCGAAGACCCGTTGCATCTGCGCGGAAATATGCACTTTTCATAATGTTACCAGACGATCGAGAAAAAGAAAAAAATATATATTTGCCGTTAAAAATTTTCGTTTCGCTGTTCCACGAGCATTCGAGATATTTAATAATGTTCAAAGTGCCACCGAGGACGCTTCCAAGCTTACACATTTCCGGACCCAAACAAAACAAAAATCAATTCAACGTCCATAGAAAAACTGAAATCCGAAACGAATTTTTACTCGGTACGAAAAAAATTGTTGCTCTCGATGCAACAATCTTTAGAGATTTTTAAAAATGATACATGTTAATTGCAATAATGATGATAATAATAATAAATAATCGATATTAACTTTACTAATATTAACTAATTATTTTAGCTTTTACATTTATCTTGACCGGTTACTTCGAATTAATTGAGATTGTTCATTAAAAATTGACCAAGGTAATTCATGAAATAATAATAATAGTAATTCATAAAAATAAAAATAAATCCAATGACACATTTTTTACTCACGAGTGTTTTCTAACAGGATCAACATTTTCCATTCATATAAGTCTTTCCCAATAATTTCAAAATCATCACCGGTTGAAAGTTTTCCAAAAACTTTAAACCGGTAAAACCAAAAAATAAAACTTGTGAATTACGAGTGAACACGAGAGTGAACTTTCTTATGAGCGTGAGTTCGAAATTAAAGAGAGGTCGTATTTCCAAGAGTTGAAAGAACGCCTAACCTCAATTCCCAAGAACGGTGCGCGTCAGCTACGACAAAATGGCGGCGTAAGCCGTCACGGAATGGCCGACGATATTCCGTTTCACGATGACGCCCTGTAAGGTGATAAAATATGAAAATCAATAAGCATAAAAATTAACACACGTTCGAACACCCATAATTTACCGATGTCCAGTCGCACGGCTGTTTAGGCCGGATTGGGTGGCAGCGGAGCGAGGATGGGAGGGGCGGAGGGGTTTAAGAGGTAAACGAAAAGTTAACGCGATCTCGTTTTCCGCTGTGGTTTCACGTCTCCGTAACTCCGAGACGCGCGCCAGCAACGATCGTTGTTAATATTACCAACATTATTACCCCTGTATGCCCAGAACTCCTATGAGCAACCGTCCTAACGTCTGGCGTCGTTCGGACCCCTTAAAGGGGCCCTATCCTTTCGGGCACCATCCTTGCGGGTTATATGGGTGGTCGGAACTGTAATTTGGCAGCAGTATAAATCGTCTCGTTTGAACGCGAATGAGAGTTCAATAGTGCCAATACAACCTGGACGACACAAAGAAACAACGTACGTACACATAGAAATTTGTATCTTTTCAACTCGGTGATTTTCAACAATTTGTTTGTCGTGTTTTTCGATATGTATAAACAGCTGACATTTTTATTTTTATTTGATATACAGGGTGTTCTAGAATTTACGTAATCAGGAAGTTTGATGGAAAACAATGATTTGTGAATAAAAAATTGTCATTTTTAATTGATTTATGAAATATTTTATAATATTTCAAGAAAGTCCAACTACGCCGGATGATACGCGTGAGAGAATTCTTCGAGCTTGTGATTCAATGAGTACCGAAGTGATAAGACATTCTACACTATCCGTGATGCGAAGATTGCTCATACTGCATTGATTCCAATGATAATCACTTTGAACATTTACTTGGAATAAATGTAATTTCACGTAAAAATAAAGTTTATGTCACTTCTTGATCTTCAGTGACCTTGAATGGACTTTGACTCCTGAATGTTTTTTATGCAGTTTTCGATGTCCTACAAGATAGTTGGAAAAAATCGTACCGTCCCTTTTATAAAAAAGTGGAAGTGATCTTTACCGCGTCGCAGCGCCTCTACTGATCTAAAAAAATTGTCACATTTGATGACCCCTTTCGTTCGGTACAACTTTTGTTTGAAACATTTTTTTTCGACGTCGATAATTACAGAGATATTCAAGGTGGCAACAGTTGGTGCCTCACCTTGTATACAGTACTAGATTTCGCGCACGGCTTCGTTAATGTTCACTTCAAAATTGTTGTTCATATAGTTTTCGATCTCTTAATAGATGATTTTTTTCAAAGCTTCGTATTTTGAAAAATGTCGATTAAAAATTTGGCAACAAAAAAAATTATTTTATCGTCAAGTATAGAAATATCTTATATGTTTCGTTTATTATCTAAATTGTATAAGATATTTTAGTGAGAATTTTGTTTGAATAATGTATTTTTTGGCACGGAACATTTCTCACCTGTAAACACATCCTAGAAATATATAAATTACAGTCGACTAACTTTCGTCCTAAGAAATACACTCTCAGGATCAAGCGACGAAATGTTTCAAAATTTTTTACAAAGATTATTACTAAAAAAATTCTAGAGAAAGATTTCTTAAAATGTGAAAATGGATTTATTAAAGATTTCAGATGATTTGAGAGAAAGATTGCTTCTAAAAACTAACAACAAAAAAAACTAGTCCAAATTACCTGAGTTTTTCAACAAATTATTTTATCATTTTCGTTCAACATATAATTCGATTGATCGGTGGACGTCATTCGGTCTGGATTTTTTCCAGACTCGTACCGCTCAACACCATAAGTCATCGATGTTTCGAAAAGAGAGCCAAAATTGTATCTCGCTTACAATGCGAAAAATAATGGCCGGGAACGTAAACGGGTAACGACAAATCGTCGTTTTAACGATCGCCGTCATGACGGATCGCGGAATTCCTCGGTGGATATATTGACCCGTCGAGATCAACAAACTGCACCAGAAACCGCGGATATTTATGTCTTTTTAAGATTTTAACCGTGAGGACCGGTGTTCGGAGGGATATACGGGTGTACGACGTCGCAGACGAAGCGCGAGCGAGGCGAATAGCGATAATAAAAAAGTGAGGATACCGAGGGCGCTGCTTCGGCAAATTATACACGGCTAAACGGCCTGATTTATGCGACTCCGCGGTTTACTATAATAATCATAATAATAATGATAATAATATAACGATGAAAGGGAAGAAAAGCAAAGGGCGAAAAAGATCTATGTACGTGCGTACAATTACGAATCAGTGTGTTTGTGTGTGTGTGTGTGTGTGTGTGTGTGTGTGTGTACCTTTGCGTATGGGTGCGTGTGGAAAGACGCAGATACGAGAACATACATAAATACCTTTTACTGCCAAACTATAATTACGAGCATTAACAGTGCAAACTTGTGGCTTCACCGACAAATTCTACGAGTTAGTGGAAGTTTCATATATATATATATATATATATATATATATATATATTCATCAGAATTTATATACATATGAATTTGTAATAAATAATATTCTGTATATAATAATATTGATGAAATTAAAATTATTAATTAATATTTATTGTTCAGCATATTAATTAATAATATTAATGAAACATAATAGATGGAAACATAAGATTTATAACTGGATATATAATTATCTATATAGAAATACAGATATTATATAATATAGTGTATACGATAAATAGATCATTTCATTTATTCCAAAATTGCGTTATGAAACGAGCTTTTTTTTAAACTCAAAATAATGATTTTTCCTCAAAACTCCCTGGCTTTGAAAACCCCATAAAAAGGACATCGCATTATCGGGTTGCAAAACGAGTAGAAAATCATTTCCGCGTTCCTCCGTTAAAGTTACGAGGGTGATTACGACCGCGAGCAAACCGCGTAATCATCGACGAGACATTACGTTCAAAGCCTACAAATTATTTATATTCTCGTTCGTGAAAGAAAAAAAAAAAGAGATTTTATTTTTGTGACGGCCACTTTTTTATCCCACGAGAACCGCCATTAGCCCTACTTTCTCCAAGCGATTTACAACCCCAAAGTTTCTCCCCGTGAAAACCCCTCCCTCCCCATAAAAAATTCGTCATTATTTTCTACGAACTTCAATTTTATTACGACCAATGAAAACTCCCACAATTTTCCTCAGTTACATTCGTCTCATCGTAAACTACGTTTTCAACTATCAAACTTCGTCCCCCTGCCCACCAATCCGCCCTCTCGACGATGTTTACGAATGAACGTAATTTATCGAGGTCCTCACTCGTAGAAATCATCCTCCGTGTATATATTCACGCACTTTCCAGCAGTCCTCGAAATACTTGCCGGAGCCACAATAAAATAGAGTTCTAAAAAATAAATTAAAAAAACAAAAATAAAAAAGAGGAAAAAGAAAACACGAGCTTTTCCCAGACTGGTGTGAATGAGGCCCATAACGATTTATATATAGAGAGAAGTGCGATCGTTTCAACGAGAGACGTTAAGTGGCACGGGCCACCGGGCGAGATACATGCATACATCGACCGTAGGTAAGAGACAAATGGACGAAAGAGGGAAAGAGAGGAAGATGGATCGATAGAGTGGGAAGGGGAAAGGGTTAGATCGATTCAATCTCACGTCGGGTGGATAGTTACATCCGGTACTGTTTTATCGCCAAGCTATCGAGTCCCGATCCTATCCCTGTCTCCGCCTTTTTCCCGAGTCGACGATCCTCGATCGTGCTCTCAAACGCAAACTTCACTTGTAGAAATCGTATAAACGCGTATTGTGGCGGCTCCGGATGACGTCACTTCTGGAAGGATAGATTTTAAGATTTATAAGATTTTGAAAAATTGTTTTTTTTTTTTTTTTTTTTTTTTTTTTAATGTTTTAGTGGGTTTTGAATTTCATTCTATGGAGATTTTGAAAGATTTTGTTTAACATTATGAGGGAGGTGAGAAGGAAAGGATTTTTCAATGGGATCGCTGAGAATTAAGATTTCGAAAATGTGATCTTTTTTTTTAACAGCGTTAGGGAGCTGAGTTTTGATTTTGTTTTCAATGGAGAATTTGCAGGTTTTCAAGTTAAGAGAACGATTTTCGCGAAGCATTTTACTGGGCAAAAGTAATTTCAAATATACGTTTTTTAATCCGTTTTTTAAATACGTTTTTTAAAATACATTTAATACATTTTTGGCCTGCAAAAAATGTCCAAACTGTAAAGATTTTTCTGAAGCGTCGATCCACCGGAAGCTTCCCTGGACCCGTTTTTCATTCACGCTTTTCTCAAAATCCAATCCAAATTCAAACCCCCAAAGAAACAAATATATTAATTATTTCTTTTCTTTTTCCATTAAACTTGCCATTTGCCAATTTTCATAGTTTCCAATTTATTCAGTCAAAACTATAATCCCCAAACCTAAAATGCATCTCCCCACCCTATTGATCAAAAATTCTCCCCAATTTCAATTCTCTCAATTTTCGTCTCCTCCCCTCTGAAGCTGTCATTCCGAAAATTACAATTTTTAAATAATTCCAAATATCAATATTTCCAACTCGATTCCCAATGTTTTGGAAAAAAGAGGCGTCTCGAACGCGAGAAAAAAAAAGAAGAAAAAAAAATTGTCCCTACGAGGAAGCAAAACGTAGACATTATAATACGTGCATACATATGTATTGTGCATTACGTATGTACGTAGGATATATAATGGAGTGTACAAGAGCATTTCACTGGCTGCAAACCCCCCCCCCCCTCCGCGCCGCCCCAAACCGCCATCTCGCCTAACTCGCCAGCTTCTCCATCACTCGAATACATACGTATGTATGTACTTTACCGTTTGAACGAGAAACGATAGGACAGAGAGCATACATAATAGTTTTGCCTCGCAACGCTCCGGGGGCAACGGAAAACATTTCCCACAGATCAATGCTCTCCTCTCCTTTCCATCTACATGGGATGAATGTGAGAGACCGTGACTTCGAGGACGTTCGATTTTGGGGACCGTCCTCGAATCTGAATCGGTCCATTGTCCCCATAATCGATATTGCGTCAACCGCAATGTCCTCAAAGTCACTACGGTATGAGCAGGAAACTGTGAGAATATTCGAATTCGAGGACAGTTCTAATAGAGTTCAAAGTCCCTATAATCGATAATACGTGAGCTGGAAAGTCCTCAAACTCACTGCGGACTGAAAAGTAGACTTTAAGGATAATTGACTTCGAAAACAATTCTAACAAAGTTTAAAGTTCCTAAAATCGATACTACATAGCCTGGAAAGTCTTCAAAGTTTTTGTGAGTTGAATCAAAGACTGAGGACATTTGATTTCAAGGACAGTCTTATTAGAGTTTAAAGTCCTTAGGATCGATAATACGTGAGCTGGATAGTCCTCGAACTCACTGTGGACTCAAAAGTAGACTTTAAAAACAATTGACTTCCAAAACAATTCTAACAAAGTTTAAAGTCCCTAAAATCGATACTACATGGCCCGGAAGGTCCTTAAAGTTCCGATGGGATCATCAGATCATCATATTTATCCAAAAGTCACTTTCAGGACGTCCCTACGTAAAAATGAATTTCTTTTTATCAAAGGGGAACGAAACGAGTCCTCGAAACAGCCAATTGAGTTGATTATCAGTGTTGCATAGATTTAACGGGTTCTACATTTATATTTGTATATTCATGGATCGACGAGATCTCCCAGATTGCTCGGGATCGTAATTCCCTTCAGCCGATATAGCGAGAGGGGGGAAGGACAGGGTGAGGAGAAGAGATCGCGATAAAACGAGATTACAAGGAACATTAGTGAAAAATGACAACAGCAAAAAGTATCAACAGTAATAATCGTGATAATAATGGAATAAAAAAAGCAATAAATAATAATCATTACAATGATAAACATACTTCGTAGAGAATAGTACGTACGAGGGGAGTCGCGCATAACAGTGCGAAAAGTATACGAAAAAGAGAGAGAGAGAGAGAGAAAAATGTGCGCGTGTTATGTTTGAATTGCGGCGAATAAATGGAGAACCGAGAATTCTTATCGGCGCTGATAGCGATCTAATCGCGAATGATTTGCGAGAGCGCGGATAGGCCGAGGTTCGACACACGATACAGGGTGTACATTTTCACGGGATCTCAATTGGTCGCCTTCGACGTTCACGGTGAACGCTGCGAACTCGAATCGACTCGTCCACTTGTTATTTTGTTAAAATATGTTGCAAAATTTGGATTTTCTCGATGTCAAACAACGAAATAAAATTTTATTTCGTTTCAATATTTTTCGTTTTTTTTTTTATTTATTTTTGTTTAAATCTTGGACCGTGCCATGTTGTTCCTCTCAGTTCAAGTGTTTAAGGTATTTTCCCACGGATTGTCACCGTTGCCGTTATCGGTATCATAACATTTTTTTTTATTATGCCAGTATCGATAAACAACAATGATGTCAATAATGACAGCAACAACGATAACAGGGAGATAGTAATATAAATAATAACAGCAATAACAACAACGACAATAATAATAATAATAATAATAATAATAATAAAAAGGGTGGCGACAACAACAACAATTATACTTAACAATAATTCTGATTCCAGCAGCGACGGGAATAATAAGAATAACAACAAGAACAAGTAAGAAAAATAATGACAAAAAGAAGGATAACAAATTTAAAAAAACCGTAATAAGAGCGCCAGGAATAAAAATAGTTATATGAAATTATAATAACGATAACTTCAGCGACAACATTAACGACCACTGCAGCGGCTACCAACACCAATACAAGTTTTTTCATAATTTAAACATTCGTAATAACAATAGCAATAATAAAAACAATAACACTTATAAAAATAACAACAACTGTGTTTATTGTTGTCGTTAAAAACACGGGTGTTATCATGTTGCCAAGAAAAAAATTAAAGAGTAAAATAAATGATACGAACAACAACAGTATCAATAATAACAGTAACAAAAATAACAACAACAGTATAACAACATAAACAACAAAAATAACAACAACAGCGGTAATAACGATATAAGATCGCTAAAGAAAATAATAATAACAGCCGTAACAACAATAATAACACAATTTGTTGCTGTTGTTGCCGTTGTTACGCTATTGATCCCCGTATGTTGTACATACAAAGAAATATATATCCTCCGAAAGGTAAGCATCCGGAAAAATGAGTTCCCCGGAGCGACAATTACAGCTCGACCCATCGTCAGTTCCTCGTTTCCACTCGTACTTTCGTTCTATACTTTTCTCATACATCGTTTTTTTTAAGACTTTTTTTTTATTCGTTTCACCTGAGTTCGTGGCGCGCAACAGGTCTCGCGAGGGCTGACGTGATATGGAGAAAGAGAGAGAGAGAGATTGATCGATATTATTTATTATGCCCTAGAACCTTTCGCGCAAAACAATAAACAAACAAAAAATAATATGCACTAAATAAAACCGGTTAAGTAACTAAGTGTAACAAAAATAACTAAATTATAAACAGAATGTAAACCAAATTATACCCCAGTCATACGATCGGGCATAAATTTTTTTAACAACGAAAAGAAAAATCATACATATATAATAGAAATTAACAATAGAAAATAATATAGTGATGATAATAAAAAAATAATACACAGAATGAAAAAGAAAGCTAGTGAACTGAATATAAACTGTATCATAATACTAACAATAATAACACAGAAAATGCTGAAGTTAAAAATACAAAATAGAAATTAAGTAAAACAAAATAAAAGTAACGAAAGAAAAATATATATATATATAACAATAATAATAACTATTTTAAAAGTAATCGTGAATAATAATAATTGTCACAAATAATAATAGATAATAATAATACAATAGTAAAACATAAAATAAAAAACAAAATAAAATAAAATAGAAATACATAAAATTAAATAAAATACAAATATGGTGCAAATACCGCCTCGATACAATACGAAGTAAGATAAGAAGTATGATAATATGGTTAACAATAAATACTAACCAAAAATTCAAAAGAAAACAAAAAAACAAGAAACGAAGAGAGAGAGAGAGAGAGAAAATGAAGGAGGGAAAGAGAGAAAGAACGGAGGATACATAATATCCTCGTGATGAGAGGTGAGGAACGAGCACACGAGAAAAAAAAGTAAAAGAATGATGTACGAAGGCGCTCGTATATATACATCGAAGACAGACAAACCCTATTCGATCGTTACAAATGACACTCATCAATAAAGAATTAGCATGCGGGTGAGGTTCGTTTGCGGCTCGTACACACGCACTGATACGCGTGCGCCTTTTTCGCTCCGATATATAAATATATTTCATTATTTTCTCGTGTATACACACGAGTCCCCCCCGCTCCTTCTCCCTCGTTATATTTACGTATCAACTTCGCGTTCGCTCCGGCACTGATGGAACATTAATAAAAAATATTTAAAAATGAAAATGAATAAAAACTCTTGACGTCTCGTCGCTTCGCCAGGCAAAATGAAAATTTGTTCGTTTTATTCGTAAGATTTCATTTACGATCTCGATTGTTTTTTTTCCTCTTTACGTCTTCACCTACTTGTGGATTATTTATTTATTTATTTACTATTTTTTTCTCTTTCGATTGTTATTAAACAATCATTTCCCAACAACATAAAAATAGAAATAAATAAATAAAAACATTTTTCATAAATTATTACTCATTCACAGTGATTGTTTATTCGTTGCACAACAATCCGTATTCGCTGAATAGAGAAAATATACTTTCCTAATCATCATCCAATTGACGCTAACAATCGCGTGCAACAAATCGAAATTTGAAAACTCGATGAAAAAAAAGAAAAAAAGAAAACAATTCAGGCGTAGAAAAAGAAATTCACGATGGGCCGGGATGAAACGTGGGGGTGGATTCATCGTCCTCGGTCGATCGTTGCATCGCCGCAACTGCATATAACTGCGGGAGGAGAGCTGCTCCCGTGCGCGAGGCTCACGGCCATTCGGGGCTAACGAGTGCGCATACAAAATCAACACGATTCTGTCGGGGTCGTGACGCTGCGCCTACACGAGTTACTGTAACGTACTATTATTATTATTATTGCCATAATAATTATTATTGTTCGTTTTATTATTATTATTATTAATATTATTACTAAGGTCAAGATTTTTCACCAAAAAACCCATTTTCTTTATTATTTTTACAAACAAACTCAAAACTAATAACACATCTAACCCAAACAAACCCAAACAAACCAGGTCTCAAAAAATCACAATTCTAAATCATAACGTTGCAACACGCGGCAATAATTATTATTGCCATAATAATGACTATTGTTAGTATTATTATTATTACTATAGTCAATATTTTTTCACAAAAAATCACGTTTTCTATTATTATTTTTTATACTTATTATTATCATTATTACTATTTGCTTTTTTAAAATGATTTTTCGTTATTATTTTTATTGATCAGTAATTAGTTTCTTGTTATTTTTATTATTCATATTATTTTAAAAACGCTAAATAGTTTTGTTATTATTATCATTATTATCACAAATTCTGTTTCATTATTATGGCCATTATTATTATAGTTAATTTAATAGCTCTATAAAAAGCCATGAAATTTACTGTAGCTATCTCATAGCTATTACTGTTTCATTGGGAAAATAATGTTTTTCAGAACCCCTGCGTTCTGAATCGGGTTAGGGATTTTCGATTCGTTTTTTATTATTATTATTTTTTTTATGGAAAACAGGAAGATACGAAGAACACATTAGAAATAATTTTTCGTTGAACGGTCTTTTCGGAGTGGCACACCGTGTGGATTGCGCAAAAAGAAAAAGATCGAAAAAGGGCAAAAATTATATATATATATGTATATATTTAAAAGGCTCATCTGGCGTCTCGGTTTGCCCGCGAGGTGCAAAACAATTCATTACCAGATGACCCGCGACCCCGGTACGCGCGAGCTGCTCATTACGGGGTACTTTGATGATTCCCGAAAGGGGCCGAGAGAGAGAGAGAGAGAGATAGGAAATAAAGAGAGAAGGAAAGGGACGGTAACGGCACCCAAAAAGAAAAACTCCAACCACGAGAGGCAAGGAGTGAAAAAAGTCAGATGAAGTCGGAGGGATCAGTACACGAAAAAAAAAAAAAAAATGGAGAAAGAGGAGAAAATTCCACATTGCCGAAGGCTCGTTCTCACCAGTGGATCATAGAAGTGTTAAATAGTATACGATAAATAACAATTGCAGTTGGTACGTTTTTGTAAGGTTCGCTGGTCTCTCGATTTTTTATTTCTCTTATCGCATTTTTCCCTTTAATTTGAAATTGTGAACGGTGAACAAGGTTTGCCGAAATCGTTACGATTTAACTGCTACTTGTTATTAATATTGTTATTTTTCAATAATATTTATGCAATTATTTATTATACTGTTTTTGCTATCATTGTTATTATTGTTACGATTAATAGTTATTTTCACTGTTATAATATTGTTAATGTGATATTATTATTAATGTTATAATATTATCAATATCATTATTATTATTATCCATCATCAATATAATTATGATTAATTATCATTTTTTATCTTCTTATTTTCTATTGTTAAGCAATTCTAATAATAATTAAACGATCAAACGAGCCCGCCGAAGGCGGGCGAAGTTCGATCGTAATTATACGAAGCGTCTCGTTCGAAGATGATAATGTGTAGTAATG
>JAPYZI010000183.1:0-103803 GCA_030523105.1 Ophioninae sp. A BG-2022a | reverse complement strand
GATTTTTGGCAGAATTTCAAAGTTGGACCATCGATTTTTGCAAATTTTTCCATACATACCCCTTTGCGTTTTTTTTAGTCATTTTTCAACTGGACTTTCCGGGAAAACTATAGGAGGTATCGATACGAATCCAACGCCATTATTTAAGTTAGGCAAAAACCTTTTCCAAACTCCCCTATTGAATGCCCATAGCCCACGAGAAGCTCACTCTACGAACTTTTGAAATATCGTGATTTTCAGGATTTTGGGAAAGTGGCCGGGGGAAGTCGAAAATTTGTTTTTTCCGTTTTTAACCTCATAAAAGGGTCTATTTGATCGGAAATTTCCCGCTGATTACGAATATGCCCGAGTTCTTGCCGAAAGTGGAAAATTAGACCGGGAAGATGCAAAAAAACGTTTCTAGAATATCTTTTGGACATTTTTCCCTCGAAATGGAGAATTTAAGGCAAATTAAATGATGGATTTGTCTTCAGCCCAGTCGTTTACTAGTTTTGCGCCAAGAGAATTAGCGATTAATTTTTATTATATAGATAATGCTGATAATACTCACCCGTATGAGGCAAGAAAAGATAGTCCATTCGAGGATGTCACGTCTATTTAATACCCGTCTAAACATTTTTCGAAACTCCGTTCACTGATCAATACAATGTCCGAGTCTCTCAGCAAAATTGAAAAAGTTTCAAGATATTTAAAGCCGACAAAATAGCGTTCGAAAAATCACGTTTCCCTTATGCGTGAAAGATACGGAGAGTAAATTGAAAAATCCTCCATTGACACGTTCACGTTTTACCGTTTTGCGTTTTAATAAGAAAAAAGAAAAAAATAAACAAAAAAATCGATGAATTCTTATCGCGCAGCTCTTTGTGACAATTCGTTCGAAGATTCTAAAAAAATCAAAGAGTCGAACAAAACGCGCGGGGCGGAGGGAAAGAAGGGGGGAGGGGGAATTCACGCGGGAAATTATGCGAGTAAGCGCGACGAGAAATTGCTTAATGAACCTGACAAAAGAGAGAGAGAGACTGAGATAGAGAGAGAGAGGGCGGGAATCTCTCGCTCGCACTTTTCTCTCGCGAGTCGCTCTCGTGCTCGCACTACCTGAAAGGAAGGTAGAAACGTTGCAGTGGGTCAAGGAGAGAGACTATACGATACAGTACGTGGCGTACCCGCGGCTTTCACTTCCTCTCTCGTTCGACGCTCGTATATTACGTACATACATGAATAAGCATATATACGCCGATTCTTTCTTACTCGCTTTTTTTTTTCTTTCTTCTCTTTTTTTTTCGTCTTCGTTTTTTATTTTCATACGCTTGACATTCCCAACGCGTTCCGACAATGACGGCGGTCGTTTTGTCATTCCGCGTGCCTTTTCGGACTTTTCGAAATTCACTTTGTTTACTTCGGCGAAATTTCGGGCTCCCTCTGGAGAGGAGTGGGAGGAGGGTGATATCTGGAGAGGAGTGGGAGGAGGGTGATATCTATATTGATATGGACTATAAATGATAAAGAATAACAATGAGTTTTTATAAGTATCTTTAGAGGTTTTTTGATTTACAGGATTGGTTGTTAAATTTCGTTTTGGAATACGATGAGGACCTTTTTGAAGAGCCCTTAAAATTTTATAACATTGCTGAAAAAACGAAGAGCAAAGGAAAAATAATTGTTTAGATTCTAACGCAAACTGCGATTTTTTCCTCCTATTAAATTTATTTCATAATTTTGTACTTTTATTTATTGTCTTTCAATGAAAATTCAACGTTTTTTTACATTAAGTTTATTTATTATTTATGATTTTTCATTTATACATATATCATAAGATATTCAAACAATTTGATTTCACTTTTTAAATGTTCTATTATATCATGTTCCATTTTTATTTAATATCTTTTATTTTCAATTTTCCGTTTTTTTGTTTAATTACATTTTATTATTATTAATGATTTTTTAGTTATATATTTAAAAATTTGTTATTGAATTTTATTTGGCGACTTATTTTGTTCGTTAATCAGCTCTACGATCGAGACAATCGATTTGTTTTATTCTTCTCTCGACTAGTCGAGAATACAGGAATTAAAAAATGTGGATATTGATGACATTGGCGTCCCGTTTTTTTCTGTCGCATGAACGCAGTTGACACGAGGGAAGTTCAGCCGTCACACAACGGGGATAACGGCGATAAGGAAGCCCTCGCGGGTTTGGCTACGATAAAATCGGAGCCAGGTTCGACGAGCGGAACTCGGCTGTTGCACGGAATTCTCTCGCAGCATCCGCAACAGCACGCACTCGGGGTTGTTCAAAACGGTTACGCGAGACAACACCTGAACAGTCATCAACAGCAGCTCGGTCAACCTCCCTACACGACTTCCGTCATAGCAACGACGAGCACGCCAGGTACGTTATAACTGACTTACCCATTACCCGTGTTCACGTTTGTCATTCATTCGTGATCTTAATTTACATTTCCTCGGAGATCGCATCAAACATCCGTTTCTTTCCTCGTTCGCGTTTTTTGTGCGACCGATTCTTCGCCCATTTATTTCCCATTTTACGATAAACACGAATAAACAGAGATGTCACTATTGTCGAACGTTGCTTTTCGGTTCAATAAATATTAACCATTTTTTTCAATTTATTCGCGTGCGATAACATTGACGTCATCTTGATGCAAAGTTTTCATTGAATATTAATTAACCACAATGTCATTATTGTTTTAATATTTTTTTAAGTCGAGGAGTTTTTTAAAATTAGCGATTATTGATTATTATTGACGTTATGATTGTTTCATCGAAATTTAAAGTTGTAATAATTGTTAAATGTAAAGATGATTGATAAAAATTGTCGACATAATTATTTAAACGATAGCAAACTTTTCATTTGCGAATATTGATTGACACTGGCGTCGTAATTATATAAACAAAGTTTAAATTGAGGAAAATTATGCAATTTGAGAATATCGATTAATATTGATGACACAATTAACGAAATAATATTTAAATTGGAAAATTCCGATACGGAAATGGGCAAACGTTTTATTGGATTCGAACGGTTCATTCGTTTGGAAGCAAGAGCCGGAAATGACCCGGTTTTCATATCGCTACCTACATATCGGTTTCTACTTTAATTACTACGAATAATCGATTGATAAAGGACTCGATGAGGAAATAAAAGTACTGTATTCGTTTCCACGCTTGAACAGGCTAATTCAGTGAAATTTCGACTTTTATGGGAAAAAAGAATGTATTAGTAACCGGACGAGCCGCGATGACGCGAGTTTCGCGGATTCTTTGTCCACCGTCAAGACTCCGCGTTTCTTTTGTATTACCTCGGATCGTTCAAATGACGCATCGCGAGAACGAACTTAACCAGTTCAGAGAGCTTCGCTTGATATTTTTTCGTTCGATCGGATTTCCATGAAATTCGTCTGCAAAGATAGCAAAAAATTACGAGCTTGAGTTGACGGTCGATTTTTACGCTTAAATTTTTCTGTGCATTAACAATTAGAAAACAAAAATATTTTCATTTATTTTTTAACATGCTGAACGCGAAAATAAAATAATAAAATTTCATAATTCAGTAATAAGAAATAACTAATAAGTATAAATAATAAGTAAATAATTATAAGTAATAATTCGTTTTTCTTTTTTCGGCAAAAAAATTGACAAAAATCGCGCGCATTATCGGGATAAAAGACGAGAGAAAGAGAGCGAAGGAAAAGATGGTACGTGCACGCGTGAACGGCTTTGTGCAAAATCTTTCCGCGACTGGTTCGAGACGGTTGGAGTCTCTTGAACGTACCGTGAGAAAAGCATCCACGAGCCGATTCTTTCTCTCTCTTTCTGCTTACCCCGATATGCATACCCAATGACCGGATGACCTTCGACCGTTGCATAAAGATAGACTTAATTGACCGGGCACGAGAGAAAACACGTTTCGTTTTATTCGGGCATCTCGTTTGATGACGTAGACGTGGCATTAAAACGAGTGGAACGAGTGCAAAAGCCAAACGAAAAGTCCACTAAGCGAGTCCCTCTTTACTGTCTCCATTATTATCTTCGGACAATGCCCGCTAAAACTTCGATAATTTTTCTTCCCTCGTCGTTATCCCGATTTCACTATGGCAATCGTTCGCACAGAAAAAGCGCTACGGTAATTCGTTGTTTTTTTTTCAATATTTTCGGTAAATAACAATTTTTGAAATTCTCTTTCAAACATTTTTTTTTTCAATGTAAAATGACTGTTAAAAAAGATTGTTGGAAAAAAGATTTAATTCAGTTTCGTGGCCGGGAATTTCGAATAACGATGCAATTTTCTTGTGTGTTTACGCCTGAATATACGATGACGGTACACGGAGGAAATCTTCCGCCCCTCCCCTTCCCTTTCTGTTACATTTCGTTTCAACGATGACCCGTCAAAATTTGCTGAACCGGATGCGCAATCAGGAAGCGGATCATTGCCAGCGAGTCCGGCCGATAGCGGCGTCAGCGATGTAGAATCTAGTACGTCTTCGGGAGGCAACGAGGACGCTAATCTTCTGCTCAAAGCGAGGCTCAATCCAAATTCCTCGATACAGCCCAATTTGGCCTCCCATCACTCACATCTCAGCTCAGGTAAGACCGAAAACCATTTTTATTTGTTTCAATCGTATCGCATTTACGCGTCAAATATTTTTATTGATTTTTCATTTTTATCGACCATCCAATATAATTCTGATGATGTTCGAGTACGATCAATTTATTTATTTATTTATTTTTTATTTACTCGTAGATTGTTTTTCAAAAATGATTATTACAACGTTCAGTTCGTTTCGGTTTGTTACACGATTTTTAAGTCCAATCACGAAAACCATTTTTTTTTAATTAATACGTTATTTAATCATTATTTATTTATTTTACTTGTTTATATTTAATAACCCTATTAATAATCGTTTGTTTAAATTTTTAATAATGGAAAAAAAATCAGTGAAACAAGGGAATGCAAAATTGAAGAATTTTCGTTGCGAGCCAACGTTCAAAATTTCCAAGTTTCATAATATTAGATTTCATAAAAAATCAGCCAGAATAGTCATTTTTTTCAAAACGGTTAAAATTTATTATAAAAAATGATCCAAAAAGTTGTCAGTTTAACAAATTTTTATAATTTTTAATGAATCGAAATAGCATTTTGGATTTTTGTTTCGTCGTTTGTCGAGTCAACAATTTCGAATTATTTTGATGATAGACATAAAAAAAAAAAACAATTGAATTTACAATTTGTGAATTCGATGGATATTAGCGATCGGTAGCAGATCGGCGTGTCACAGTCCAGGAGTTTATCCATCACCGGGGGGTTTTTTGCCACCGTCTTATCACCCACACCAGCACCATCCGTCGCAGTATCACCCACACAGGGGAGGCTCGCCCCATCATTCAGGACACGGGGGGCACAATATGCCACCGACAATGGGACCACCGCACCATCATCATCATCATCAAGCTCAGAGCCTCCAACATTTGCACTATCGTCAACCACCCACGTGTAAGTACACCATTTTAATCGTAACTCTCCGTTATAAATCGATCGATTTCGAAAAATAAAAATACCCGCTTATCGTCTCTTCAATACCGATCGACAAGTTCAACTTCTTGAATCGTGCTCGACACTCCAAATATTCTGTACGTTTTCAAAAAATTTTTTTTTGCTCCAAACGAAAGGAAGGAAACGGAGGAAAATTAAATTAATTATTATTGGTTGGTCAAACAAATTGAAATAAATGAATGCAATTCAATTGAAAATTTTATAACGTATTTCGAATATTTACGATTTAATTTGAGATTTTCATTGAACTTTAAAGTAATTTAATTTAATTACGAATTTCATTGAATTTTAAAGTAATTTAGTTTATTTAATTTTGAGTACTAAAAATTAAATTTTACGTCTTCAACATTACATTTTTATTACTCGACAGTCGATTTTGATTAATCGATACGCTTTTTTTATTAATCGATGCCCAAACTTGATTATTTGATGAGAATTTGAATTTTGATTATTTAAAACTCAATTTTGAGTAATCGATCATCCTACTGATGATTTTCGCTCGAACCGAATATTCGAAAACAAAATCTATTTCCCTGAATACTATCCGCGAAAAAGAAATATCGGTTTCTCATCCCGATTTTTTTGTTCCCGTTCGTGCACTTCGATATTGTCACGCGACGAAAATTCTTCGAGCGCGATTATTGCGCGCGATAAAAATATAAACGCGGGTAAGACTTTTTCATCATAATGTCCCCTCGCGGCTGAGGTATAAGCTCCGAAGTGTCGAGCCGCGATTATTACACCCGACGAGCTCCTCTCCCTCGCGCACTGACCCAGTTGCCACATTCATGGCTCGTCCCAGATTCTCAAGCTGTCAAAACGTCGCCGCGTACGTCAACCCCCCGTTTAACCCCCCCCCCCCCTTTTTTTTACGCAATTCCGTTTTTCGCCACTTCGGCGTTATTTTACCGTGACCTTATTTCGGAACTTCCGGTTTTTCGCGAGTTGGAATTTCCATCTTGCTGTCCCATCTACACGGGGTGAATTCCGGGATGGAAATTCCGTTTCTAGGACAATGGTCAAAAAAATCGTCGGAAATAGCCAACAATCCAAACCGGAAGTTCCGGAAGTACCGGAAGTCTTTGAAAGGAGGTGGAAGGGTTGAAAAAACATTTCGTTCGGAATGAAAATTTGCTATTCCGCGCGTCACAACGCGATCCCTGTATCCACCAACGTCAGATTCATCGTCGCGAGCTCGCCCGACGAGATGACGCGAATTTTCGCGCACGAAGGAACGAACGAGGCCGCGCGGAGGAACGATCGAAATAACTCGCATCCGGGGCCACAGACGGCACGGGAGACACGCAGGGATGGGGGAAAGAACGAGGAAGGGGACGGAGGTGCGAAAACTTCCTACGTGCGCAATTTCGAAAAAATTACTGATTTTTTTTGTTTCATTTTCATATATATCTATATATTATACCTCGACACGGATTCAAATCGCGACGAATCTCGAAGACCCTTTCTCGCTCCGCAAAATTTCAGGGGTGAATTATACCAACTTGTACAAAAACCGTTAAACATTTTTTAATTGTCTTTTAAAATTCTTTTAGCGATTAACACCAAATCCGCGATACGAATTTTCAATATTAACAATAATAATAAATCCGAGTGTAAAAAAAAACCAATCATCTTTTAAAATTCGTTCAGCAATTCACACCAAATCCGCGATACGAATTTTCAATATTAACAAATATAATAAATCCAAGTGTAAAAAAAAAAAAAAAAAAAACATTCGTTGGGTTCCAAACGATGAAAGTCAGAAAGCAACGAGAAGGAGAAATTTGTAATATCTTCGTGGATGAAAAATCGTAGTTTAGGCTGACGAATACGAGAATTCCAAGTACGGAAGAACGAGATTAAAATCCGCGAAACGAAAGAGCGAGTAAATAAGCAAGCCGGATCTCGGGGACGCAATTTCTCGGGCACGTATATCGGTGACGATAATCGGAGTGTGGGTAAGCCCAAGCCCCCGATGTGGGATTGGGCAAGCGTGTGCGTTCTTCGGATCGTGTTTATACGCGGGGCCGCGGGATGTATGGCAATTTCAGGCGACTTCGTCGGAGGGTTACCCCCCGCGCCGAAGCTCGTACTTTCCTGGTGGGCTTTGTGAAGGAACGTTATAGCCGCGAGCTCGCGGTAGCGGGAGCCCGAGAGTAAAAGTGTGCCGGATTGTATAATCGAACGTGAATAAGCAAAATGTTGCGCCACGACGATTTGGTAACTCCGAGACTGAAGAAAAGAGGGTAGGGGGAGGGAGGGAGGGAGGGAGGGGGAGAGAGAGAGAGAGAGAGAAACGTCCCCTTACCGCCGCGTTCCCATTGCAAGCAAACGCACATGGAACCCGAAAGAAAGAAACGAAGAGAGGAATTGATTGATTGATAGAATTTATAATGGCCCGGTTCAACTTTCGGCCATAATAAATTTTGTTTTCCAAACAAGCTTCACTTTTGAAGAACGTACAGCTCTCTTTGTAGGTGCCCCTTAAAAATGTACGAAAAATCGACGTAACCGTAAACTATTTTGGAAAATAATTTTTTGAAGAATTGTTTTTTCGAGTGTAGTCGGAAGAATTATTTGCGAGGTTATGTTGGTCTTCGACACGATGAAGAAAAACATTTGGGAAGTTAGAGTGATTTTCTTTGCGGAGGAAAAAATTTGTCAAGTTGAGTTGGTTTTATCCTTGATGAAGAAAAACATTTGGGAAGTTTGAGTGATATTCTTTGTGCGGAAAAAAAATTGTACGGCCAATTTAGTCTTCCCTTTAACGAAGAAAAACAAATTTGTGAAGTTGAGTTGATTATCTCATTAATGGAGAACAACATTTTTGAGGTTAAGTTGGTCCTCTCCTTAATACGGAAGTAAATTTATGAAGCTTAGTTGGTCTCCTCCTCAATGAAAAACAGCATCGTAACGTCACAAATTTTCCGACCATACTATCCCACGATCAGTTTATTAAAAAATAGCCCTCTTTACAAAAATACCCATGAAGGGGACGCAACACATGATAAAACTGTAATTCAAGATTCTCTGTGGATACAAATCGAACATAATAATGCTATATCGGTGCAAAACAGGAAAACAACTACAAATCGTTTTTAAATTAACCGGATGATAACAAAAATGATAATAGTACAAAATAAAATAATTTAAATAATAATCATAATAATAGGAGAAATAATAAGCGAGAGAAAAAGAGAAACAGAGAAAACGACAAGGGGATAAAGGCAGTATTGAGCAGACGAACACACCTCGCGTACTACTTTCAGAAATCGCAACGTTTCATTATTTTCCTCAAAACCGTTTCCCTCCTTTCTTGCCTCCTTCATACGTACGATCGATTTAATATCAATTATTACGTAAATTTCACGAAGCGAAAGATTCTTTTTTTCTTCAAAAGAGTGAGAATGAAAATCGTAAAAAAAAAAACAACGTCTGAATGATACGTTGAGAAGCAACGATCGTTACGTGTTAAATTCTTTATTACCCAGTTACGTGAATGCTTTAACGATCCTCTTTTCACGCATCGAATGCGCTGAAAAATGGTCGCTCTTATTTTGGACCTGACTTGATTGGACGTTTCTTGACTTTATTGTTCGGAGTGAAAAGTAGTTGATCACCGAATTAACGAGTTGCGTCCATGCAATTAATTGGTCGGTCGCTTCTTCGTTATAATGTTCAGATGCAATGATGAAGCGACGACAAATTTACGTTCAACTGAGAATTTCGCGTGACTTGCAAAAAATGAAATAACGATAAATCAGAAAATTTGGAAAATTGAGAGAACTTGAAGAATATAAAAAACTTATTTTCGTTACGACGAAATTCCTAAATCCTGCTAAATAATAAAAAAAAACATTTCAAAGTGCTGTTAATTAATAACTAACACTTAAAAAAGTGGGGAAAAAATTTTAACGAATTTTTCCAAAGACTCAAATTTAGAAAAAACGTTTCGTTTGGAAAAAAACTACCAAAATTCGAACGAATTTTTTTTTCCGTATTGTAATACGTTTCCGACCCCATTGAACTATAAAAATCGCCAAATTATTCGTGAAGCCACTTATTAAAAATTCATCTTCGAATAACCTCAAAAATAAAATTTCCATCAATAATAAAAATCAAGAAATTTAAAAAATCACGATTATCGGACCTCATAATTATTATTCGACCGTGCAAACTTCAACACTGTTAAATGTCGTCGTATCAAGTGATCCGAACGTAAAAAATTCAGTGAAGAGTATCTTCTGAACATTAGAAATGTATCGAATGAAAAATTTAGCGAGTCGTGCGTCCGAAGGCATTTTTGAAAAACGTTTCGTAAAAAATGCTTGAAAATTATTAATTTTCATTACGACCTGGATGATTTATTGAAAACTGAATAAATTAGTTTTTTCTTCCCTATTTTTTCTATGACTATTATTATTATTTATTTTATCGTATTATATTGATATATAATATTGTCATTACTAATGATTATTATTATTACTTCAACGATATTTATTATTTTAACTAAAATCGTTATTTATCATTATTATTATGAGTACAAATTTTTCGTTTGCAAATAGAGATTCGTCGGCTCAGTCTGTATAATTGACAATTAATACCTCAAGTCCGCGAGCAAGCGGGACTCTCACTTTTTTTTTTATTCCCTCGTGGCCCCAAACTCGATAACCGGCGCGCGCGCACCTCGGTCTTACGAGGCGTATCGAACGTAACGAAAGTGAAATCCACCGTCGATTTCGCAACGTTGACACTGAGAGAGCGGAGAGTCTTCGATGGTTCTCGAGCATACGCTCTACGGGGGCGCGCCCCCGGCATTTTTTTTTTCTCTTTCCTTTCATTCTTTTTTTCTTCGTCAATATCCCGCGCTCTCCCTCTCTCTCTCTCTCTCTTTCTCTCTGTCTTTCTCTCTCTCTCTCTCTCTCTCTCTCTCTCTCTCTCTTCATCCGTTATCGAATGAGATGGAAAGTCTCGAACGATGTGCAGCAATACGAACGATTTCGCCGGGACCGCGAGAAGACAAAGGATAGCGCGAACGCGACAATCGAAAAACAGGAAGTAACGTCATCCCGCTTGCTAATTGTACTCGCGCGTACCGTTTCCTTTTCCCTTTTCGGCTTGTTTTTTTTTTCATTTTTGTTCCATTTCGTTTTTTAGCTCTTAAGTATGGTTTTTTTCATTTTTAAACTTGATTTAATTGATTCAATTTGATTTGGTTATTCGAGTAATTTTTTTTTTGTTCAATAATCAATGTTTTTTTCTTCGTTCTTGATTTTTCTGCATTCCATCACTTCGTTTTCTATTTTGTATTATTAATCGTTTGTTGATTCAATTTAATTCAGTTCAATTACTTAATTAAAATCTACACTACTCGAATTCAATTTCAATTTAATTGTCATTCTTTTTTATTTTTGTTCTCGCTTTTTTTGCATGTTTTATTTATTTATTTCTTCGCATTGATTATTAAATAATTACTATTCATAAATCTTTGTTAATGGCAATTAATTTTATTCATTAAATATTAATTTAATTAACTAATTTAATCAATTGAATTCTTCTCAATTACTTTTGTCGAATTCTATTGATTAATCAAATTCATTTTAACGTAACAAGCTAATTTCATACTCTTTAATATATAAATTCAATTGTGTTTTTTTTAATTATTAATCGTTCGTGCATTAATTCCGCGGGACGTTCATCGATCGTTCGAAGCGATGGCCCGTGCCAGATGACCCGAGCGAAAAAAAAATGTTTGTCGATTTTCTTGAAACGTGAATCAATACGTTGACTATAAAAAAAACATCCTTGAGTCACCGAACCGTCTGCCACCGCGATCCCTTCTCCCTTCAGGGTACCCACACGACGATCATTAAGAATGAGGACGTGTGTCCGCGTAAAAATGAAAATATTTTAGAAACGTCTAGACCGACGACGAGCCCGTTCGATACCGAGTGTGCTGGGGAGAATACGAGATCTGAATAATTAAGGATTAAGGTGAGTGTCTATCGGACACGTAGAGAGCGAGAGAGGCAGAGAAAAAGTGAGAAAGAGAGAGAGAAAGAAGTCTCTCTCTACACACACATATATATATATATATATATTTAAATCTCCCTCTTTCTTTTCATCACTTCGTCGTTTCGATTTTACGAACCCGCAGAAACTCGACGTGACCTCACAAATTTACAAAATGACTTTCCTCAACGTGGATCAAATTTTCAATGGAAAATCGAGCTTCGATCTCTGTAGGATTCACACACGCATAAATTAATGATTTTATTATTCGACCGAAACAAACCCAAACGAAAATGTCTTTTCAAAATCGTTTTCAAATTAGGGATTTTTATTGCAAATTGACGAATTAGACGGAAAGAGGAAGGGGGGGGGGGATATCAGAAGTTGAAAAAAATATCCTAGTTGCCCTAGATCAAGTACTCTCGCTGTCGAGAGAACGAGAATATTTTTAAAAATATCTTTTCGGTAGAATCAACAAGGCGAGAATCTCGAAGCCCTCGTTACTGTTTTTTTTTTTTTTTTTTTTTTTCTTAAAACACGCCGTTACGCGAACGAGTAGGCGAGGCTTCTGCGTTTTCTTTTACGCCCGAGGTTTCGCTAACTTTGATCCGAACGAACGGGAAAAAAGAGAAAAAAGATAAAAAAGAGAAAAAATACATTTTTGCAGACCCCCAAAACGTTCGTGGAAAATACGTCTGACGAGTTTCGTGGCTCATTTAATATCCTCGCGATTTTTTTTTTGCTCAATCTTATATCTCGTGTACGAAAAAATAAATTTTGTATCTTTGAAGAAAAAAAAGGTGACTAATTTTTATCGTAAATATTTCGCTCGTGTCACATTGTAAAATATTTGCATTCTTAGCCGAAAGGCTGGGCCCAATATTAGGCGCAGCATCATTTTTTTAATCCGAACAAAAAATCGATTTTCTCCTCGCCAATGATAATAACCAAGTGCCATAGATCGTAATAGATGATAGGAAAAAATCTGATGAATTTTTATTCAAAAAGAGTTTCCAATAAAAGAATAAAAATCATGGCTAAAAAGAATCCCTTTAGTGACGATAAATTCCCTTAGATTTTTCAGACGTATTTTCGTATTTCGTCGGACGTATTTTTCCACGTGATCCGAAAAATAAAACTTCACGATTTTTGTACTCGTACGAATCAACAAGCGAAAAAATTGATATATTTCGAAAATAGCGATCCCAAACCTGACAGTTACGACATCGAAGATAACAACGAAAAATCCAATTCGGATGACATCAAAATCAAACTTTTGTTTCAACGTTGAAATAAATCTTTTTTTTTAAATTTAATTTCGATGGATTTCGCGTACGGACAAGCCAGAAATCGCGTAGACCAAGAATACACTGGAGAATGCATATTCTCCAGGTCTAGGTCTAGGTCGAGCGCAGAGGAGGCGTGGTCAACTCGTCCGACGTTTCCTCTCACTCCGATCGAGTACACCCGGAAGAGTCGGTCCGCTCTGAAACTTACCGTATCTACTCGATGACCAATTTTTCGTACTTTTGGCCAGCTACGCATGGAAACTCCACGTATCTCGGCCAAACATGATTTTTTCTTAAACTTTTAATCAGTTTTGTACAGTTTTGAACTATTTTTCGTTCAATGAAACAATTACCAATTTATTCGATTTTTTTTTTCACTTCGACGTTTTTTGGTAAATTTTATAAAATTATGTGAAATATAAATACTGAAAACATAATTAGACAGTGCTAATTGTAAATATTTTCCAATTGATGTTAATCGAACGATAGAACGAATTGAAAACGTTTTTCGAGATTGAATTTCCCTCCCTCCCCTCCCACTCATCCCTCCCCACCCTGATCGCCTTTTGAAACACCCCGATCCCTTTCATCCTCCGATAACACCGTTCCAAACGCTTTCCGGGCCGACTGAATCGCCCTGGGCGTCATTTCCAACCCGCTTTATGCGTCGTTCCCATGCGTCCAGAAACGATGCATAAAGCGCGCGTTCGCGTCCCGTGAGTTTACATACCGGAAGTAAACTTCGAAACCGCCACCGTCGGCGAAATTCGCTTCGCCTTGACGTTCGCGTTCGTTTCGACGATAAAATAAATTAAGAGAAAAAAAAAGTAGGCGAAAAAGTGGACGCGAAAAAAAGAAAGAAAAACAAAACGATAACAAAGGTTAATCGAAGCCGGAAGTGACGATATTTTTTCGTACTCTTTGTTGACTATTCACCGAGAAGGAAACGCTATCGTTCCGAATTGAAGAAACGACGAACGAAATAATAATTAGAAAACAATGAAAATTAATTTTAAAAATAATTCATTCATGAAAAAAAAAAATACGTACATTGAAAAAGTTTAATGAACAAACATTAATTGAGAAAAACGAATATTAGTAAAGAATAATAAAATAATGAAAAATAATCGCGAATGAGTTCGATTAGAAAAAACAATATTAAAAAAGGCGTTAATACATAATATGAAAAAAGGATTAAGACGGAAAAATAAGAAAAAAGAACATATAAAAAAAAAACGAAACGATAAGCGAAACGTTTGGGCTGACGGAACGGAACACATTTTACTGGAAGCGAAAAAGGAATACGCAATGTTTGGAGGAGGGAGGGGTAATATTTCGAAAGGTTGTTGACATCTAAAAAATGACATACGGCCACATAAGGACGTGTATACCTTTTTTCCATACTTTTTTGGATAATGTAACCGAAATATTACGTACACACGCGGTTGTAATAAACTTTAGCTCGGGCGGACGGACTGCGTTCTCTCCGGGCCCTCCTCTTGCCCTACCAACACCCGCGCGTTCGATGGATTCTCTTTTTTGACGGTCGTGAAGAGGTTCAACAGTTTTTTTCACGGTTCCTGCTCTCCTTCTCTTTCTCTCTTTCTTTGTATTTGGTCGCTTCTTTTTTTCTCTCCCATCACCCCTTCTGGTCGGAAGTTCCATGCAAAACGAAACCCTCTGCTACATGAACAGATTGCTTTCTCTCTTGGTCAAGAAATTCGAAAAGGGAAAGAAAAATAAATTCACCCAAACGAGAGAAAATTATTTACACAAAATAATGAATTAATCAAAATTAATGGAAATTAATGGAAATTAATGAAAATGAATGAAAATTAATAAAAATTAATGGAAATTAATGAAAATTAATGAAAATGAATGAAAATTAATAAAAATTAATGGAAATTAATGAAAATTAATGAAAATTAATTAACTACACAGATAAATTAAATTAAATAATTCATTTTACCCATCATTTTTTCATATCGAATTATATCAAAGTCATAACATCGAATTTAATTTCTTATTTCAGTATAATTAATAATATACGGAAAAAAAAAACGTCACATTCAATAATCATTATTCACATCGAAAAATTAGCAGAACAAAAACTAAAACGTTAAAAAATCGTAAAAAATATTAATACGTAAATCAAACGATAAATAGTTTTATTCAATAATCTACAAAAATATAAATGAACGTCCCCACACACATGCACGCGTATACACAAGCACAGTAAAGTCACTTTATCCATCTGCGCACATTCAAGAGAAAAAAAAAATAAAATCGTAAAAATTGCAGCGATTAGGCATTGACCCTGAAAGGGGATACGAAGCCGGATATAGAGGATCGCAAAAAGAGAGAAGGAAGGGAAAGACGACGAGTGTCGAGAACAGCTCTTTCGCATCAGTAGTCGGAGACCGAGCGAGAATCTTTCACTCTTCTCATCCTCTCGAAACTTCTCCAGGTTCCAGTCAACGTCTCCTCGTCCACCCCCTCCCCTCCCCTCGCAATTCCCCTCTCGCCCCTATCCAATGGCTTTAGTCGCTCGACGAAAGGGCGTCGAGACTCGGAAGTGTCTCCAGGACGCGTGGTTTCTTCCAGCGCAAATTCGTTCGGCACGCGCAAGTTTTCTTATTTTATCTCGGTCTCTTTATTCGTGTTTTTTTATGTTTTTATTTTCTCTTGTTTTATTTTTATTGTTTTATTTGTTTTTTTGGACTCGGGACTTTTTCATGAAAATTCTCTTATATTCTCTCGGTCTATGTATTCATATTTTTTTCTTATTTTTTCTCTTAATATATTTCTTATTTCTTCTTTTGAAATAAGGGCTTTTTACTTCTTTTTTTTTTGTTTTTTTTTTTTTTTTTTTTTTTTTTTTTTTTTTTTTTTTTTTTTTTTTTTTTTCGTTTTTCCCTTCCTATTTTTTAAAAAATTCTTGCATTCTTTAAATTCGTAAAAATGAATTAGAATTCGCTTAAATTCGTAAATTAAATAAATAGCAAATTTTTTATTCGGCACGCGAAAAGTTGTTCTATTCTCTCGTTCTGTTTATTCATGTTTCTTTTTTTCGGATTTTGATGTCTTTTTTTAAAATTACTTTATTTTTAATTCGTAAATTAAATGAATACAAAATTTGTTAAATATCTTTTATTTTTAAATTCTTCTGCCTCGTTAATTTTTGAAATTTCTTAATTTGGACTCGGAGCTCTTTCGTATTGTAAATTTCATAGAAATCGGCGCGAAGGGCATGCGCACCGAGCAAGGACCGAAGGCTTTCGTCGTCAAGATCTCGTTTTCTTCGGCTCGCGTGTATCCCCGAATGCAACGCGCGAAAGTGGGCACCCGTCGGGCAGTAGAAAAGCCCCGCGCGTGTAGAACGCGCGGGGCTGCTGCGGCGACGGCGGCGCGTCCTTCCTGGGTCTCTGCCCCTACGAAGAGTCGAGAACCGCGAGAGAGAAAGACTGAAACGGTCGAGAGGGGAAAGAGGAAGGCGTAGGGGACGGGGAATTGGAGAGCTATCCCGGTTACACTCAAGTGTCTATAGACACATCTTGTTAATATCAGAAAGGCGTATCTCGTGTCAACATCCACGAATCGTCGTGGCTTCTCGTTCTACGGACATCGAGATATCCTCGTTGTATTCTTACGCGTATCAGAACGCGTTTACGTTCCCGCGTATTTGCGGTGCATGACGTTTGCATCGTTCAGATACTACGGGGGAAAAAAAAACAATTTCGTACTCGAGACCTCGCGACTCGACGGTGTAAACATGGAAAAATAGTCGATTCTAAGATAGATTTTGCAATGTGGAAAAATACCAGGCGAACCGCCTTTTTTTAGTACTGTAAAATCGGAATTTTTCTTACTTCGTTTCTCGTAACTTTCATTTATTTATTACGTTACCTAATTCAAGATCATTTTGTTACTTTCCTTTGAAAATTGTTTACGCAATTTTTAATTTTATTTCGATTACTTGTTTTTTTGCTTAGTTCAATATTATTTTATTACTCACTTTTCAAAATTGATTATATAATTTGTTATTATTCTAGTTACTTGATTGAATGATTCAGTTGATTCGATTTAATTACGTACCTTTTAATTGATTACTTCATTATTTACTCAATTTTTTTAGTACTGTAAAATCGGAATTTTTCTTACTTCGTTTCTCGTAACTTTCATTTATTTATTACGTTACCTAATTCAATATTATTTTGTTACTTTCCTTTGAAAATTGTTTATTTCGATTACTTGTTTTTTTGCTTAGTTCAATATTATTTTATTACTCACTTTTCAAAATTGATTATATAATTTGTTATTATTCTAGTTACTTGATTCAATGATTCAGTTGATTCGATTTAATTACGTACTTTTTAATTCATTACTTAATTGGTCACTTAACATTTTTACTTAATTCTTTATTGTTTTAATTACTCAATGCAATTACTTAATTTTATTTAATAACTTATTTTCCTCAATTTGTTGTTATCGATTTGGGTCGTCAAGGTCGTTGAAGCATTTTTACTTATCGTCGCTTCGATTACTTCCGGCTTGGATTTTTCGAAACAGTTTCCGATAGTCTAACGAATGAAATTGGAAAAAGTGAAAAATGAAATATCGTTGAGATCCAACGGTGCAAACTTTCGACCTCAATGTTCACGTATTATCAGGAAACAGGCTACTTTTCTGTTTCTCTTTCACTGGCGAGTCTTCTGTACGGGCCCTTTCGTGTAGAATTCTATGCCCGAGCGTCTACGGATGCATCGGAGGCTCATGTGGATTCTCGCCGACTTTCCAGTCGCCGGCAAAAATGCACTCGCTCTCCCTCTCTCTGTCTCTTTCTCTCTTTCTCTTTGCTCCGAACGTTTCTGCAGGATGGCTCTCTCGCTCTCTCGCGTTACGGGAGACGAAAAAAAAGGAGGAAAAAAAAAAAAAAAAAAAAAAAAAAAAAAAAAAAAAAAAAACAGGTCAATGTTCGATATATTTTCTGACGAGATGATTTTTTCCGTCGGAACGACGGAGTCAAGATTTTGCGCGAAATTCGCACGCGGTCTTGCCAAATCCGAATGTTTTTTTTTGTAATGCAAAATTTTGACGAAAGTGGGAGAAAATTGTTGATGGAACGAAGCAACGAACGAATTTTCAAAGAACAGTTCTCCAACCCAAACAAACCCAAACGAATGAGAAATAACGACTACCTCGTAAACCCAAACGAAAAATGTCATTACTAGAACGATGTTCGTAAAAATTTCGATTTTCGTACTGAAAATCTCGTTCGTGCAAATCGACGAAACAAAACCGGGAGAATCGTACATCATAGTCTCCTTAATGCAACGAGGTTATTCGCAAGTGGCAGCCAAATCAAACACGATCGAATATGCTTCGCTTTTGTTTCCAGCTAATTCGACTATACCTCTGATTCACGTATTTCCAACCGGAAGAACGACGCGGAAATGAATTTCGTGGTTTTCGCAAATGTGAAATCCGAAGTATCAATAGCATAATCAGAAATACCCCCCACATCCACTCGCTCATAACCATATATATACATTTCATTCTCGAGCGAATGGAATTCATTTTGTATCATGGAAAACGCAGTTCTGCCTACGTTCTTGCGTAGTTTCCTGGGTTATTAAAAAACCGACTTTTTTCACGCTCAAATCGATTTATCTGAATACCGATTTCCCTAACCATTATTACGGAAAAACAACAATTATTATTTCGGAAAATCAATTTATTATTTTTTATTATAATTTATTTTTTTGATTTATTATTTTGAAACAAAAAAACCATTATCATATAAAAAAAAAACGTCACTCTTTTGCAACTTTTGGAGATAAATATTCAACTCGCTCATCCTCTGTCATCGCGTGATCAATCGAGGCCGATCCTAACCTCCAATTCTCATCGACGTCCGTTGCAAGCTGAACCTAACCTCTCGCACCAACAAAAACAAAAAAAAATCAAACACACACAAAAAACACAAAAAAAAAAAAAAAAAAAAAAAAAAAAAAAACAAAGCGCGATTCTTCGTAGAATTCACTGATGCACGAGTCAACGACGTTTTTGCTCCCGGAACAACGTTCGTCCCTGAGAAAACGTCGTTCAAAAAAATATCCATCTCCGTCTCGCGCGTCTCTTCGCGCGTTAACGAGGAACCGAAGCGTCGATCGGCGAGCAAAAAAAAAAAAAAACGTTTTCTCGCTATTAACACACGTGAAAACTATACAACGTTTCTTTATTATTCCCGCGCGCGCAGAGTTTTTGACGTTCGCGGTCGGACGTCAGACCCCGAGTTTTGTTCTAATATAATGGTCAGTGGGAATTCCGTCGGTATCTCACTTTCCTCATTTGCATTTGTTTGCAACGCCGGGCCTGTTCTCCAGCGTGTGATAGCAAAAAGGCATTTCTTGGTATATATATATATATATATATATATATATATATATAAGTCAAAAGAGTACAGAACACCAATACGCGCGAGAAGAAAAAGGCGGAACGAAGAAGGAATCGCGAACGAGCGAGCAAAGGCGGTTTTAGCGTGGAGCTATATAGACGGTGACCTTGTCGTCGGCAATTCACCCCGTCTGCCTCCCTCCCCCTCGCGCCCCGACGTGCAACTGAACGCATCTCTTTTGCTCTCCGCGCTCTCGCCCTCCTCTTCCTCCCGTCGTCCCATCGCTTCTTCCCCCACCTGCTCCGGCACCCTTCTCCAGCGGGCCGCAGTACCTTTACGCGCTGCTTTCGCGCTAGTGTAGTTTTCTCTCTTCTCTAATTCGCGGCTTGGCCACCGAGTGCAGCGCCACCCTTGGGCTTACTGCCTTCCTACCCCCACTCTCTTCCACCACCGCTAATATACTATAACGCATGGGTGTGTTATGAATATATAGTGTAGAGAACGTCCGTGTAGAGAACGGTCTCTCTCGATTCTCCGTTTGCCATCTTGCTTCTCTGTCTTTTCTTTTTTTTCTCTTATTCTCGCTCTCTCTCTCTCTCTCTCTCTCCCTACCCTTTCTCCGTCTCTTTCTCTATTTCTTCGCTTCCTTGTTGGACGTTTCCTCTTACAACGTGCATGATCCCTCGCGAAGCTCGTCTTTCTTTGTCCCGGTAAGAAAACATCGAAATCCCTTCCGCGAGTCTCGAGATCCTTCGTACCATGAGATTTCTCGCGCTCCGTTCGTTTCCCTCTGCAATATTGCTTTCCGGAATCGAAATTTTGTTTGGATTTGTTTCGTTGCTCGTTTTGGGTTTGACCGTTTATCATATTTGGTTAATAATATTTCACCCCTGCGTGACGCGACGGGGCGTTACGTCACCGACAGCTAGCCGCCATTACGCGGCTCGCTCGTGACAAGATGGCGGATCGATACTTCGAATGAGAGAGCCAATCCGTGACGAATTTTCAAAAATCGTGCTTCTTCACTTCGGTCGTCCAGAACTATCAGATCACATGCTAATGGATAAATTCGCGATTATTGTCAAAGAAAATAAGAGTCGTTGATGTCTGCCGTCCTTTACTTCCGGTTACGCGAAACGAAACTCTCGAGATCCTCGCGTTTACGAAAATAGAGCTTAACGCGAGTCCCCCCCCCCCCCCCCCCCTCGATCCCTTCTCCTCTTCTGGTATAAACGTCGCGAACTCGCCCGTTTATACGCGCAGCTACGATATTTAAAATAAGCACGGCTCGCCGGTTTGCGACGGGTGAATCACTTCCGGTTTTCTGCGCTTGAGAATCGAACCCGGTGGTCGGTCAGGACACGTGATATTCCCGCTCGTAAATTGACGATAATTCATTCGTCGTTATCGCTTCTTCGTGCGGCACGAATAGGATGACGTCGATGCTCCACTGAACCATATGTGCACTCATGGATTTACGTACAAACGCGACAATTTTATTCATCCGGTGCACAAACTTGGCAGTAATGTTCTCCTCGGATTTGGGAAATAAATGCTAAATAAAAATCTCTCCTACCTAACCTGTCCAAAGCAACGGATAATAGTATTTTTTTACATCTCTCGTTAATAAACCCAAACAAACATTATTTTGGAAAAAATGTCCATCATTTATCATCAAGTATGAATATTTGATTGAAATTTAAGCGAGAATAATTTTCCGCCGCGCACAATTGGCCTTTGATGCGCGCGAGAAGAATAATCCTTCTCGAAGTTCAACAGGTATGCAAAAGACGAGATCTCTCGAAAAGAGTGTCTCTCGAAGAACGTGGAATAACAGGGTTCCACCTATTTCGATCGTGGCGATCCGCTATTGAGAGCTCGGTCGAGTCAGAGGTCGATCAACTATTTTCGTACTGGTCCGGTGTGCGGCTGCACGCACGAACACACGCGAACGTCCTTTAACCTAGACACCCTTTCTCGGTAACTTGCACGCTCGAGTGACCCTCGGGCGAGCCAACTCGTCATACGGCTCATCCGTGCGGCTTGTACGCGATGACTGAGGGGAGTGGGGGGGGGGGGACGGAGGGAGAGGAAAAAAACAGGGAGAAAAAAAGGCCCTCTTGGCCTCTGCGTGACCCCTGTTTGGCCCCGGGGTCGACACGACGACAGTAATCGTACGCGACGTTGATCCCCCTTCTCACCCCTTTCATCTCATCGCTCGTTTTCTCTCCATCTCGCTCACTCTCTCTATCTCTCTACGAGCAGAAAATTGTCAATTCTTCAAATGATTCATTTCCGGTTGTGCTCCATGCTCGCTCTCTATAGGCGCACACGTACGTTGATCGGACGCATGCGCGCCTGAACGCGGATATGTGTACGCGCGAGTCTGCATTTTGCGGACGGTGCGCAAGCCGGTCTCTCGTAGTAAGGATCGAGAGTGCGCACGCGCGCGCCTCTCAACGCCGCTAACTCGTATCCTTGTCTGCGCGGTGGCTCCCTCGAGCGGCTCTTCCCCGAGTCGCGCGCTTCTCGTCCTAATCTCGCGGACGATGTGGGGCAGAAGGGTCGCGATACGCACACGCATGCGCGCTCTGTCTCGTACAAGCTTCGATGTACCGAGCTACTATTTTTTCAATTTATTTTTCGCGCACTGCTGAGATACGTGTCGAGATGAAAACGAAGAGAAAAGAGAGAGAGAGAGAGAGAGAGAGAGAACTCGCAGGGAGACCCGTCTAAATATAATGCAGGGAGCAGGCCACTCGAGAACGCCTTCTCCACACATACACATACCGCATATCCGTGTGCTAAACGTACGGCTCGTACACGCTTCGGGCTGCAAGAGGGCGCTCTCGTATACGCGTAGTCACGTGACCGAGTGCAAACGCGATATCCAACGTTCGCGACGGAACGTTTCCGCACGAAACGTTCGGTCGTGACTCAAACAAAAAAAAAAAAACAAAAACAAACAAAAAAGTCGCGCTTCCCGTCCAACTCGCCAATATCCGAATCAAGTATACGAAAAGGCTAAATCGAGGAAACTCGAAAGTTGGAATCTTCGATACGCGAAACGAAAACATCTCTCGACGATAATTTTGCATCGTGGAAATTTTTGAAGCCATTTTGATCGGGATTCACGAGTTCCAAACCCGTGCGGATTCAAGCGGAAATGATTACGTACGTTTCGAAAGTGCAAGTGAAGGCGAGACTGGAGATATCCGCAGTGTTATAACGCGTACAATGTGACTCGCGCACGCTTGCGATACGTACGTCCATACGTATATGTACACATACGCATACACACGCGCGCCAACACGAAGACCGTGTAATGTGTTACACGACGGCGAGAGTGGATGAACAGGCAGATACAGCGGCCGACCGCGGAGAGACTGAAAAGGGAGATAGAGAAGGAGGAAGGGAGAGAGGGAGAGAAAGGAAGAGAGAGAGAGAGAGAGAGAGAGAAAAGAAAGAGAGTAAAACAGCCGCAACACGCCTCGTGGTCTCCTGCACCAGTATGCAGGCCTAGACCTAGACCCACTCCGCTAGCCTAGACCTAGAGCAGCAGAACTTGCGCGTACAGCATACAACGAGTCGACCGAGCCGAAGCGCGTGGCGCGGGAATCCGTACTCGCGAGTACGGTGGTGGGGTTGGCGGAACTGTCGGGTGAGGAGGCCGCAAAGCAGCGAAGGGAGGAGGGGCGACTCACAGCGAACCGGGATAGGGGAGGGACGCTAAATTGCTCTCCCAGACTCTCTTCCTATTTTCCTCTCGCTCGCGCTCTCTTCCCCGCTCGTAAACATCTGAAATTTTTAGAAATGATGCGACGGCGTTACTTTTTTTTTTGTTTTTCTTCTTTTCTCCTTTTGTTTCCTCTTCCTCCGTGTATAACCGTGAGAACCGAATATTTCGATGTATTTCGCGACAACAAAAGTCGTCGGAGAGTCTCGAGCGCGACAAAGATACGCAACGTCCTTGACGTTGAACGAAACGAGAAGAGAAGGATAAGAAAAAAAAAAAAAAGGAAATCTTGCAATTCCGAAAATAAAGCTTAAACGAGTTTGACGAAGAGTCGAGACGAAGAAGAAAAAGGAAGAGACGACTTGGAAAGGAGGAAGATGACGTTTCCATTTATATATATAGATTTTTTTTTTGGTTTTGTTTTCGCTTCGTTGTTTTTCGACGATCGCAAGGAATATCCGTTCGAGATGAATTGTTTGGAGCATCGAATTGATTCCGAGCAAAGTACACACGTTGCACACAGAGTGCAATGTAACGCGGAGAACGGAGGAATGCAACAAGAAAAGTGAAGGAGCCTTGATCACTGACCTCGCTCACGTCTTTACTCTTTATCTCTTTCTCCCTTTCTTGCTCTTTCTCTCTCTCTCTCTTCGCTTCCCTCTCTCTCTCTCTCTCTCTCTCTCTCTTCCTTTCTCTTTCTTATTCTCGTCTCTACGTGTATTTGAACGGTGCACCAGGAGAAGGAGTTCGCACGAACGGAAAAGACGTCACGCCCACTCCCCTTTAGTGTCCCTCGTCGAGCATCGCGGACACTTTCGTTCCTCTTTCCTCCATTCCTTTCGTTCGCGTCTCTGTATAGATATGCCCGCTGATATACGTGTGGGACCTCGTCTCATCGTTTTCTCGAACGTCAACGGGGCGAATCGCGAACTAAATGACGCGTATATTCCTCGGGAGGTACTGATACACGGGAGTCGCTTGGGTACACGCGAGGCCTCGAGCGAACGAGACCGCCTGTACTCGGGCGGACAGTGCACTGGGTTGTCCACGACGACCTCCGATAGCTCTCGAGACTTCCGGCTGTACATGCGTTGAAACTTCGGCGTACTGCGATCGCATGAAAATCCGAGCTCTCGAAACATTCCTTTTTAACGTACCTCAATGATTTCGTAATCGTTTGTATATATTCATTCGCTTTTAGGTTAAACAAAGTTCACGAGAAAATTTTAATTAATGTAGGGTTATGTCTGGCGATTTTAATTCCAGATGTGCTGCCCATCTTTGATGTAACACTTCTTCAACTTTACTTTACGACTTTAATTTTACTTAAACTTTGGTTTAAACTGGACTTGTCCGATCTCGTTGAAATAATAACAAAAGATTGATGCCTTCTTGCGTATTCATTGATATTAGCCCAGAATCGATTGACCCTACAGTAATAATCCAATTTATTAATGATTGTTACTAATTCAATTTATTGAAATTTATTCAAGCGGTCTCGTCGAAGACCATTGAATTCTCACGAAACATCGAAACCTCGAAACAATAGGCCGAAACAAAAATCTTCGAAGTTCTCGTTTGCACATAACCCCCGATGCGACCTCTACACCGATATTCTTGCTTTCCGTTGACGTTTCGATGAAGCTAAACGCTCGCCTCGTCCAACGTTCGACTGAAAAAAAAAAACCGCTCGGGTCTGCCTTTTCTTCGGTTTGTCGTCTCGTTTCTGCCTTCCCACGAAAAAAAAGTTTCAAAGCACAAGTGTAGGAGCACCGAGTCGAAACGAGCACGAGAAATCAGCGTCTCGTACTGTTTACGAGGTTCCAGTGTATCGCATCTCGTTTCACTCTTTTCCGGGTGTGTCGCCGCGCGCCGCCTCGCGCCGCGTTCGTTGCCACTGAAAACGTGATATATCGCGCTCCCACCCGCCCCCTGCCCGGTAGTTTCGCCGACTACCGCGAGAGAGGAAAGTGGATGCTTCACTTGGAGTTTCCGAGTGTCCGTTTCGGGGTTAAAGATAGCGAGAGCTCGAGCCACTGGGGTAACATAATACGAGGAGTCTTGATGTAACGATGATACCGATTTTGTGCTCGCGGATACAAACGTTAGAAACTTTCGACTTCGTCGCCAGCATATGTGGCTGTTCCAACGATAAAGTACACATAATCGTTTAATTCTTGTAAAGGAAAATATCTTTTCATAAATAAGGCTATACATAAGCAATAATTTATTTAAAGCGTGAAAAAAAAATAAGCGACACGCCGGAATATCGATATTCCAATATACTATTTATTGAATTTTAAAGTAACTTCACGATTAAATATTTCGTACGTTTTTTTTTACCATTTCTTTCTCTTCCATTATCTTTTACGATTCCTTTAAAATATATTTCTGCACGCAAAGAAATCGCGATATTTCTATAATTTTTGACACAGAAAAAAAAATGATTTGTCGAATGTTTTTTTCGGGCAAGGATGAGAAATTTTTTTTCGTCGTGGCCGAACGTTGCCATACGTGTATGGAGACGAGAGCTCGAGGAACGAAAGTGAGAACGGTGCACGAGAGGGAAAAGCCTCGTTCGTTTCTAGAGCCGGAATAAACGAGACAACGAGAGATAATGCAAGATAGAGAATAACGAGGAAGAGGAGACGCTCGCGTACATCGGGCGCTAGGGGGCAGAGCGGAGCCGCGATCGCGGACTCTTACGGCGTGGCGGTTGTTCCGCGCCGGGAGGAGGGGGGAGGAAGAGCAGGAGGAAAGAGGATTGACGAGGTGCACGACTCTGTCGGAGGACGAAGGGTCGAAGAGTCCGAGCAGCGCGAGAGAGAGAGAGAGTGCGAAAGAGACGGGCAATTGTTCCAAAGCGGGAAAGAGCGAGAAAGACAAACACGCTCTCGGAGTCCCCGACGTAGCGAGTTAGTCGCCTTCTCGCGCCTATACAGGGCTTTCCGCCTCGACGGACTTTATGGATTATCTTTTTGTTTATTCTTTTTCAACAAAGGAATATACTTTTCGGCAACTTTAATTGCGATCTCACTCATAGAAAAGTTTATGACTCCTTCTAGTCCAAACGTCCGCGTCTCGTTGATGAAAATTGTTGCGATCGAGACTGAAAAGAACAGACGAAAACGAACACTGAACGACGTTAAAGATTCTACTACAATCATGGGACTGTCACACCAAACTACTTCCATGCATCCAAATGATTCGCCATTGGAATTTGTTAATTCTGTTTACCCGCACGTGGCGCTAGTTGTCCTGTGAGAATGTTTCTTCCGCGCAGGCGCGAGACTTAGACCACTTTCGTCAATGTAGTAATAACGTTTCGATGTTATCATTCAGTATTAAATATGAATCATTTGAAACGTACCTCGATGATTGCAATGATCATTGATATATAAATTAGAGTATCATCAGAATCATGCTACATGCAAATGCGGTTGCGATATATGCGCAATTATGCAAATTCTTCCTAACGCAACTACCGCCTCACGTGCCAGTATGAGACACTAAAAACATCGCAACTTTCGCACAGAGAAAATAGCTCTCGTGCCATCTCTCGGATTACGATCGAAGCGATAAAAAAATCTGAACATGGCGTCCGTCCTCCGCGCGCGACAATGTGCCGAACATTGGAATAAAAAGTGAAAATGAGTCTTCAAAAATGCGGTGGTAGGAAAAATTGTGGAGCGATTCGGCGTAAAGAGCCCTGCAGATGCGCGACTGTAATTCGCGTACGTGTTTATCGATGTGTGGATGCAGTTACGTCCGTATGCGTTTGTCTGTGGGGACGGTGCATCGGACTAGCCAGTTGCGAATGGCGCGGCTGCGGCGCGCATCGGTTCGGACGAGAAACGAAGTGGGGAGAGGAAGGAGAAGGATAGAGCAGTTAAGTTAGTCTGTCGGTCAGTGACTGCCTGACTTTCCCGGCGCAGCTGAAGGTCAACTCTCCCCCGTTGCCTCACCGCCCCGCTTCTTCTCCTCTTCGTCTTCCACTTCAACTTCGCATCGTCTTCTCCTTGTTGTTCTCGTCCGCTATTCTTCTCTCTCCCTCTCGCTCTTCCTTCCCCCCTCTTCTGCGATCTCTCTATAGCCTACTCTCTATACTGCAATTCGAGACCGCCCAAGCCATCCTCCTTATCTCCCTTACTCTCGATCTCGACTCCGGATTCCCTATGCGCACTTTTTCCACTTCGCATCGACACTACATTTTTTCTCGGCGTGAAGCGGCAACGCCGCTGCCGGAAAAAGGTCAAACCTCTCCGCGACACGCCTGAAGAAGTAGGTGCGTGATGTCTTTAATTTCGCTTCCCATGCAAGCGCCGATGGGAAGCTTTCGTTTCCGGGAACAAAATCGCGAGATTGTTCGACCGATCGAAAAATGCGCATTGCGGCGCGCTAGAGAGGTTAGCTTAGTGTAACAATCCGAAAAGAAATAAAATCATTTTTAAGAAATAACATGATTGAAGAATTGCTTTGACATACTTTTTTCTATCTGCATATTTTCATAACAAAAACATGTGCCTAGAAAAACGCCTTTTAAGTTTGACTAGTACTTGAGATCGAAAGTTGACCTTCAATCTCCAATTCCTTCATAATATATTGGTCTCTCCTCTGCCGACATTACAAAATTGAACGTTTCTATACTTTCGAGCTCCGGTATTTCAAAACGGACTAAAATGTTAACTTTTTGATAACAGATCGAACACTGTAAGTGTAAATCCCAAAGTGAGGTTAGAAACTAAAAAAAAAAGTAACCTCTCTCAACTCTCCAAACCTTATAGGGATTTTTATCTACATAATTATTATTCTATACGATTGGTCGATATTTCGATAAATCAACGAATTGAAAAAATATGTAAAGAATTGTAGTCGATGCGGCGTCAATGAGGTTAGCGTTAACAGCGAAGAGCATCAGAAAGAAGTTCCGGAAGAGACGAAAAAGAGAAGAGTAACGTAATTGGGGGGATTCGAGGCTCGGAAGAATTTAAATCGTGCGTCCTGTGTATATACTCGTGGGGTGGTTGGAAGACTCGTCGAGTGTAATTATCCCCCGTACACACGTATCGGCAAACGTATCGGAGAACGCGGTCTATTCTCTCTCGATTTCCGTTTCGCTCCATCTGCACGTTACGAGTGTAAAACAGCGTGCCATCTATGCCTTACTTTCCAAGCGTAATGTACTGGCTCCCTTTTTTCATCTTTTATTTTACCGTTTTTTTCATTTCCTCATTTTTTGTTCGTTCTTTTTCCATTGCCTCGTTTACTCGCTTGGTCCATTCGCGCGCCACCAGGGGCGCAACAAGAACGGAACAGCACGCACAACTTCCCCTTGCTTCTTGTTACAGTGGCGCGCGACGATCGCCGCGTGTCCCTGGAATCCCCACTCCGTTGTACCGCCAATCCCCCTCTCCCGCCGCGTTTTGCGTAGCGCACGCGCACTCTATCTCGCTCGAGCGCCCCCTCTCGTTTCGCTATACTTGTACTTCCGGCCGCGAGAGGCTAGTGCTAAATTCCCGCAAAATAAACGAACGAGAAAGAGGGGAGAGGGAGTTTCTCGCCTCCTCGAAGCTTCGCACACCGCGCCCTCTGAAGCCGTTCCTCTATTTTTAACACACGTCGCCGTCGTCGGTGTCGCGGATTCAGTAACAGCTACCGCCAAGTGTACGAACTCTTTATCTTCCTCCATCCCTGTTTCACCCCACGCCCCCCCGCTGTCCCCAACCCACTATATATGTATAGTCGTTATGTGAACTCTCACCTAAACTTCCTTTCCCTCGACCGAATATTCCACGCGTGTAATCATAATTTACATCGATTTAGATCAAGAGCGCCCTCTGTAGCTCAACCTGGAGGCTAATGATGATTTTAAAAAGTGTCTTACGTGCCTACTCAAAATAGCACGTTTTCATTCGCCTCGTGCGAACGTTGAAAAGCAGAAAAAACGTTTTCGTTTCACTTCGATAAAAACGCCCTCGGAAGTCGTCACTTCGTTAATCTTGTGAAGTAATGTCGTTTTAATTGGCGAGTAATCTTGATGAGTATTTGCATATGTACATATATATGTATGTATATAAATTTATATATATAAGTTTATGATGTAACGCAAGTCATGAATATCCACAAGTGCGAGAGTGCAAGCGAGTCCGTCTTCAATGGCAGCTGTCTCGCTCCCCCGTTGTCTCGCGCCACTCTACCACACGTTCCGTGGTATAGGTCAGTGAAGCTCTCTCGCAAAGTTTGCCCCCTCCCCCGCCCCGGAACCGTAGTCCGCCAGCGATCCCCTACGACCCTCGCGCCACCCGATCGCGCCGCGAATGACGCGAAGTACACAAGCACGCACGACGCGCTTACTAGAGAGCAGGCAACGGACTTCGTGACTAGTCGCGCGGAGGAGGAGAGGGGGAGAATCCTAGACAAACCGCGGTGGAGTCAAGGGTGGGGGTAAGCTCTACGATTGACTCATCTAGCTCGTAAGCCCGGCAGTCGTGTACGGCTTGCTCGATCGTTCGTTGTCTAGCGTTCTCTTCGCGATTCGCTGCTCTCATCCTGACGCACGAGATCCAGCTAGTTTTCCTTCCATTCCGTTAAATACAGCACAAGGATTATGGTCTCGTTCGTTTGGTTGCGACCCTTCGTCCCTTCGTTTTCCTCGCACTCCAGTCGCTTTTTGTTTATTACGAAAAACTACGCGGGAGACTGACTTCGCGTAGGCCTGCGAGAGATAACTCGCACCAGGAGACAGAGTAAGGAGAGGGGGATGGGGAACGAGGATTCGTAACGTGCGAGAGAACGTTTATTATTAGCTCGACGCTGGTCGAACGCAGCGCTTGCAAATTCGACGGAAATTCCAAGCGGTCGCCCGAGAAAGAGGGAGACAAAGACTCGAATCGTCGCGTCTTCTGCAGTCTGCGAAATTACAAAAATGTCCGCTCTCCTTCCGAGTGTCGCTACTCGAGGGGTCACGTGACTCGGGCAAAATGTGACGGACAATCAAGATGGCTCTTTACCTGCGATCTTGGTGAAAGAATATCATACCGTAGAAAAGAATTCAAGCGTTTTAAAAGTGTGCTGAGAAATGAAAATCGCGGACGTATTCACTGTCGCTTATTTATTGGTCCCATATGTTTACAGATGCGTAACCCGTCGTATGCAAGCAAAAGTAGAGTTGTAAAAATAGACCGGGTGCGATCTCGCAGCTATTATTCGCGAGAATGAGTCGCGCGTGGTGAAAAGCGAGACTGCTTCGCGTTTATAGCTCTCTCGCTACCCTCCCTCCCCCACCGTCACCCACGGTCGCGTTCTCTCTCACTTGCGCGCGCGCGCTATTATGCACTAGATGCCGCTGATGGCGTCACCGTGCAACCTTGGCTCGGGTCAGTCCTCTATCATACTGCAGGCAGCTCACCGCCGCCTTTCCCTCATCCTTCCTCTTCTCGCAGCACTCCCCCCCCCACCTCGTCGAATCACTCCGTCCTTCTCCAACCGCTTTTACACTCTTGGCTTCTTCTTCCTTCTCGATGTCGTCGGCGCACCGTTTCTCCGTTTCTCTCACGACGTGCAGAGTTCCGTGCACGCTTCGCGCCCTCCTCGCTTACGATGTATTTTCTAAGCCCCCACTACGGGCGTGCGTTCACGACTACTGAACCCTCCAGAGATCGCCGCTCTACTCCCCCACTCTCCACTTCGTCGTCTATATCTTGTTCCTCAGCCAAATCCACGCTATACGCGCATTTCTTGCACATACGTAGGAAGCGCAGTGTCAGAAAGACGTAACTCCGTAGACTGCACTGAAAAACGCTCTTCCGGCTAGTACTTGGGTTATGGCGTTCCGCTCTTGTAACGATCCAATATGTGAGGTTATGTAGGAAAGTGTTTAGCTTTTTCCCAAAATGGATAAGGTTAGCCTTGATCGAGATGTTTGGTTATCGCGTTTCCATAATCGGAAAATGAATTTGAATTGTTTTTTGGTTCTGCAAGGACTAATGGCATTGTTATTGTCAATCCGTTTGTTAAATATCGAGCAATCCCGTACAGCACTTAGAACAACAGTTTCGCGAACAATTTGTTTAAAGAATGAATAGCAATTCTGTCGTGATCATAAATTTAACTACAATCTGCAATTCTCATGTCGTATGCTGAATTCACCTATTTAATTGGCATTCTTTCGAGAGGTAATCGATTTTGTTTGATTTTTAGACCTAACCTAACGCTTTATGCACGCAATTTTTTGGCACTCGAGATGATATGTATATTATGTCGAATATTGCCGAAAGCCGATTCGATAGAAAAGTTAGGTGAGTGACCGCATCGTGACTGGGAAATCGACCGAATGTTCGAGCTTAGCGTACTTGATCAGCCCACGAGATAAAATACGCGTTTACTCGGGATCGGCACGTGCGATTCGAGGTGTGTAGCGCAGCGTGTTGTGAGGTTAAGAACGCAACGCGTTATTCCCCGGCGTTACGCAAACACCGATACGCGTAGCTCGAACCTCGCGGCGTCGTTGCACCTGTTGAGAAAATACGTCGCGGCTTTGCAATCGTCATACGGCCTCGCGATATTACGCGTAGGAAGTTTACAGTGGGATTTAATGGCGAAAAAAAATGTTCGCCGCGCGCGAAGAAACGTCGATCTCATCGCCGTAACACGAAAGGGCTAAAAAATTTGTTTCGAAACGACTAGAGCTTCATCACCGGAGAGATCCCCTCCCTCTCTTCCAGGATAACAACTAAGTGTGCGAAACTTTCTTTATCGCGTGGATCAGTGCTAATAAAGGTGATCACTTATTCTCGAGATTCTAATCGCTCATCGACTATTTTAAGAGGCCTTCTTTCACGCTCCGGAGAAGTCGTATCTCTCATTAGCCCAGGAACGCGCGATGCGCGCATCGCGTAGTGCGCACGAGAGATTTCAATCGTCTTCGCGCGAAACGAGGGGATTTTCACACTTGTTTCGTATCACCTACTTCACAGTCGCGTACATCTTCGCGCTCGAGGACTACGTATATTCTTACAAGCGTGCATACGCGTACGCAAAACTCTCGAACTCTTCAGTAACGCGTGACAAGTTTCGACGTCCCGATTCCATACGTTCTACACGCACGCGTACGATATACATATATCGGGAAAAACTTTACCGACGATAAGACAGAAACACATGGGGCAATTCGAAAAGTAAACGCAGCATTATCTCGCGGTTATAATAGAAAACTCGAGGCAGAACACCAGTCGGTAAAACAGAGCGGGCGAAAACTTTCGATCGGTATATTGTTATCGACGCGGCGAAACGAATATCCAAAAGGAGTGACAGTGACCAACGGTCTTTCGTTTAGCCGATATTCGTGTTTCCACAATGTCGAAGAGGAGTTTCGAGCCAACCTGAATTAGCGACACATAATTCATAGTAGAAAAGGAAAATTCGAAACGTCGATGTATGTTAATTTTAACCTTAAGGAAATGATGAACACGCTCTTAGCCACATCGAAATTTTTAAATCCAATTTCTCCCATACCTCCTTCGCTACGATAGCTTTCGTAAGCTGCAGCAAGGAAACATGTCCAAAAAATATTCTAGAAACGGTTTTTGCATTTTCCCAGTCTAATTTTGCACTTTCGGTAAAAACTCGAGCATATTCGTAATTAGCAGAAAATTTCCGATGAAACAGACCCTTTAGAGAGTTTAAAATGGGAAAAAAAAATTTTCGACTCCCGCCGGCCACTTTTCCAGAATCTTGAAAATCACGAAATTTCGAAAGGCCGTAAGGTGAGCTTTTTATTTGCTATGGACTTTCATTGGGGGAGTTTGGAAAAGGTTTTTGCCTAACTTAAGTAATGGCGTTGGATTCGTATCGATATCTCTAATAGTAAATCGATGGTCCAACTTTGAAATTCTGCCAAAAATCGAAAAACCATCGGATTCTAATGATTAAAAAAGCATTTTGAAGAGAAAATCATAACGAAGAGACTGAGCGCAAAGTGGAGTACCAAATCCCAAAGGGAGAAAAGTTATCGATGATTTAGTGAAAAAACGTATTTTCCTTAAAAATCGAAAAAAAATTTTGATTTTTAATATTTTTTTTATAGGTCCTTTACGATGTAATTTTATCCCCTGAACACGAATATACCATTTATTTCCCCGAAAACCCAAAATTTCGAGGGAAAAATAACGAAAAAGTATTCTAGAACCGGTGTTCCCATTTTCCGACTCTAATTTTGCACGTTCGGCAAAAACTCGGGCATATTCGTAATCAGCAAAAAATTTCCGATTAAATAGACCCTTTTTATAGTTTTTGAAGCTGAAAAAAAATGGTTCGACTTCCCCAGCTATTTTACCGAATCTCAAAAATCACGAAATTTCAAAATCACGGTGAATGAATTCAACGTCATTAAATAACGGAATGAAACATCGCGTTTACGAGTAACGTTTCTTTTTGTTCTGATTGCAGTATCCGAGAGTTACAACAGTTACGTGAATTCGATGTACGGGGGTGGTGGAGGGCAATTCGCGACGACGTGTACACCGAGTCCACCGCGAGGACCGGGCGGAGTACCAACGAGCGTAATCCAAGCGGCGACAAGTTCGGTCTCGGACGACCTCTACCTACTCGAGTTGGGCTTCCCGCCGCGACCGAAGAAGAACAAAATGAAGAAGCCGCGACAGGCCGAGGGCGGCGCTGCGGTAAAGAGAAAATCGCGGGAAGGCTCGACCACCTATCTATGGGAATTTTTGCTCAAATTGCTGCAGGATCGGGAGTACTGTCCGCGTTACATAAAGTGGACGAATCGCGAGAGGGGAGTTTTCAAGTTGGTCGACAGCAAGGCGGTCTCGAGATTGTGGGGATTGCACAAGAACAAGCCGGACATGAATTACGAGACGATGGGACGCGCCCTGAGATATTACTATCAGCGGGGTATCTTGGCCAAAGTGGACGGTCAGAGATTGGTGTATCAGTTCGTCGACGTGCCCAAGGACATCGTGGAGATAGACTGTACGGGTGCGTGAGATAGGGCCTGCCCTTCGACGAGGGAGCTCGGAAACTACGCGAGAAAGTCAACGATTAATAATAATAAAAATAACAATAGCGATAGCTGTAACGATAGTAAGGACAAAAGGTACGATAATTACACGAAGGGGAACAACGGCCGGACCACTATTGCGACATCACTCTCCGCGTTCTCCCCGTCATTGCCGCCGTCTCTCTCTTCATTGCCAATGAGACGAGACGGCGCCTCGTCGTCGGGCTCTTCCTATCACCATCAACGTCATCGTCATCATCAGCATCATCATCATCCTCCTGATTATCACCAGCAACCTTTGCCCACGTGGCACATCCCTCAAATGATTCATCTCCCTCTCTGACTCCGTTGTTCCTTCTTTAACGTAAACGAAAGAGAGCGCGCAAAGGGAATGCCTTTTGTATTTTTGGTGCGTTCGCGAAGAGTCACTCGGAAAAGACTCTCCTCGAGTTTCTGTCTTTCCTCACGGGTGTACCGCGGAACTCGACATTGAAAAAAAAGGAATAACTAAAATGCTTCAGATTGCGCAAAGAATGTTTTCAATCTCTATTCATGTCAGCGTTGTTCTTCTTTGTTCTTTAATGTCGGCGTGCGCTCTCCGGACTAACGTACACCTTACTGTAAACGTATGTAAATTTTTAAGAAGCAAAAATGAAACTCGAGCGTACAGCTTCTCGGACTCTACGGACAAATTACTTAAAATTAGCAGGATGGAAGTCTTGCGAACGAATATAAAGATAGGCGATGAAAATTGTACATTCGAAAACGCGATATAAATTATTTATTGTACATTCAATGATTATACTGTGAGACTCCAAGAGGAAAAAATGGGATGAAGCGGGGAGAATTAAGAAAAGACACGAGGCGCGGAGATTCACTGTTGAGAGAGTAGGCCGTGAGAGAATTTTGAAAAAAACGAATCGTAATGTGGGCTGTGAAAATGAATTTTTTGAGGAACGTGAAGAAAAAGCGCTTAAGAAAGAAAAAAAAAAGAAGAAACAAATGAATACGACGAAACTGACAACGGAAAGTGATAAAGAGACGGAGAGATGGAGCATCGGGTGCATGTGCATGTTTGTGTGTGCGAATCTGCGAGAGAGAAAGACGAGGGAACAGTTTCAGGGTGACAGAGAGTGGTAGGGCTCGGAGAGGGTTTACACCGATATTTTTTTAAACGCAACCGAGTGGCAAACTGGTTTTTCAATTGAGTTGAAGAAGGGAATTCAACGATCGTCAGGTGCTGGCTATTACACACGAGGTCCAAGAATGTTATTTAGCAAACAAAAGAGAACAAAAAAGAACGAAAAAAGTCAAAAACATGAAACTTAGCGTTATTACTGGTTCATAGAAATTATTGAGACAGACATTATCTATACATCTCTGTATATATTATATAAAATATAACTTTAGCACATATTATTATTATTAATATTATTATTGAATATTATATATATATATTATATAAATATATATTGTATGTTATGTAGTAAATGGCGCGTGTTAATGTGTCTCTGTGAGATTTTGCGTCACGTCGGTGCTAGTTAAACGCGAGATAGACATGGCAAGATTTCGTTCGCACCACGCATGTTCTCGACAAAAGTCAACCGAAAAAATCATTTGGAAAAAGAAAAACAATCTTTTTATACCGCTAATATCGAAACGCAATCGTGAATCAACGAGAGCTCATTGTACAGTCTTGTAAACGCGATCAAAATGCTCATAAGGATCGTATTTCTCGTGTCGTCCGAAAACTCCGATCGCGCTTTCATAACACGAAAATTATATGTACGGGTTAAAAACGCACAGTTTGTGAAGCTTTGGTCGCAAAAAAAAAAAAAGAGTAAATACTTGTAAACACGACAAGTGCGAGCGAAATGTGGCCATCTTCGATCGTCGAACAAGAGCCCGGGGTCGTGTAATAATAATACTTTAGAATAATATTTTATTTATTTGCGCCCTGGGCGGCCGACGTGAAGGTGAAAATAATAAGGATACGACGATTATAATTCGAGGAAACAAACGAGAAAAAGGAACGAAGAAATGTGTCTCCTAGAATATAATTTTGTATATAGATATTCGCTTGAGGAATATTATTACGTAAAAACCGTTACAAGGAATGGGACAAGAGGGAAGAAAAGGTTAATTTCGTTTTCTTTTTTCTTCAATTATTGGCACGTGAAAAGATGCAAAGTATATAAATATTAGTTGTATACTTTTAGAGGTTAAGGCTCGTAACGCGGTGTGCTCTCTGAACACGGCTCTGTTTACGAAAGCGCAGCCTCTATCAACTGTTTTTATTTTTCACTCGTCCTTCTCCCTTTTCTGGATTAAATTGACACGCAGTAAAGAAAAAAGCGCGGTATCGGACGTGGAAGGGGAAGAGAATTAAACAAAAAGAAATATGAAACCTATACAGTGATCCAGTGCTGCCAATAAATGCCTGATGTACTGTCCCTTGCATTTGCCACACAAAGAAATAAATATACGAAGATTATTTAACGAAGATGCTGTTGATATTGATACGAGAAATTTAAATAATGAAAAAAGAACAAGAAAAAGGAATAAAAAAAACTATTGATTAAAATAGAAATAATGATGATACGACGATGTTGCGGGACGCCAGACATACCGATGATACAAAGCAAATTGCCTTTACATGTTGAACAAAGACGCGTTGCCTTCTTAACTTGAAAGAGTAAATAAATAAATAAATAAATAAATAAATAAATCAAGAAACAAAGGTAAATACGAGGAAACGCAGTTTAAGCGATCCGTATCATGAAGTACTGTCACAAATTACACTCTGTACCAGTACTTAAAACAAAGCAAAAAAAACATATACAGACCGAGCCCGTAAAAAAAGTAAAAATTGAAAAAAAAACGCCTTTTTTTGAAGAATAGATTTTTTAAAGTCACCCGTGTTTTTGGTACGTTTTGAAAACATCGTATATATATATGTACATATATATATACGCCACATCTGTGAAAAACATATTCTACAACTTTTATAAACATGAAGGAGGAAGCGGAGAGACAAACAAACGGAAAAAAACGTAAAACAGTACAATCTACGAAAAAGCAAGTACCTATATGAATAATACAACTTCGATAGACGCGCGTACACGATACAATTACGAAAAGACGAAAAACAACACATCAATGGAGTAAAAGTAAACATCAACAAGAGCAAAGAAAACGATGAATGCATCGTACTATGAGAAAACCTATTTTTAGGTCGTTTAAATCTACATATGCATAACATTTGATTACAGTACGAAATATTTTAACGGATAAGACTTAACTGTAATAGAGATAACGAAAAAAAAACAACTCGTATAATGATTTTACTTGTATAAAATTTATGAGATACGATGGATTGACGTAAGGAACTCTAATGTAACGTTCTGTGATTCGTTGTTTGTAGGTGAAATTTAATAAAAAGAAATACTGTATCATAACTCTGTGTCCTTTTATTTCGCTAACATCAAACGCCTGTAGCATGAAATAACCTCCTAAACATGTTCTTTTCGGAAAGTAATTCCCGAAAATGCAGAAGTAAAAGAATACTTAACGATTTTTCATTATCGAAAAGTAAAACGAGTTATTTGTGCTTTTAATCATATCTGAAGGTGTTAAGGATACATACAAAATCGACATAACGTCACTAAAACTCGATGTTAATTTTATTATAGACGATAAAGATTTTTCGAAAAACCCGAGCGGCAAAGTCTATAGATTTCGTAAATCTAGATTTCATTGCGCATCCGAACAATGAGGCGAAAATATTTTTCGTTATTTCCTTTTTTTTCAAATTGCGTTTTGCTATGAAAATCGCGAAAGAAATAGTACAATCACATCAGCGTGTGATATACAAAAATGTTGCAAAATAATATTCATCGACAGGAAGTACTTTGAGGAGAACAAAAAGATTTCTTAGGTTTACCATGGGAGGGATTCTTTGCCCTTTGGACTTGACGCAATAATAAAACTTTCGAGGGCCTGACGTAACGACTAAATATAGAACGGACGAGGAAGGGTATTTCGCGGAGCGCCGGGAAGGGACGAGGAAGGGAAGGGGATATTGTGATCGGTGTGCAAGACCATAGAGAGGGGGTAACTTTTACACGCGATCTGGCTACACTGACTCCCCGTAATTGAGAGCAGCGTCACCGCTGTGCGAGAGGAGTGGGGGACAACGCGACGAGGCCTTCGCCGCGTTGGTATAACAGTAAAACGGCAGTACACTGTACACAACCGGCGTTGAGTGACGTTCGCTCGTTCGCACGAACCAAGAACAGTAAGTCGTTTTTTTTTCGTCTCGAAAAAACAATCGAAAACAGTTTGTAGTTTTGAAATAATTGCAAGAATTGAAAAACAATACATTAAAATTAGGAGTGTTTTAGGATCAACCGTTCGACTACGCAGTCTCGGAACGAGTTATTGATCAACGAGAAAGTCCACCTCCGTTTGCCACACCCGTCGGCCATTTTGACCCGATCGTACTCGGGTTAACAAGTCGACGTTCCACGAGGAACAACATAATTAAATCATGGATCAAATAACACCCAAGGAAGTCAAGATCCTCGAGAATCCTGAGGATATTCAGGAACGTCGCGAACAGGTCCTTACGCGTTATGCCAACTTCAAAGCTGAGGCCCAACACAAACGCGAGAAGCTCGAAGATTCGCGTCGCTTTCAGGTAGGTCGATGATATCATCACTCTTTTCGCCAGTTATTTACATCTCGATAACGATGACTTAGTCGATTCGTACCCAATGAATATTTTTCAATATCCCAATACGCGGTTATTCGATAAACTGGATGAACAGGCCCGAATTTTTCAAAAATTCAATTTTCGTTAAGACGGATAATTGATATGTCAACAATGGAGTTATTATCGGGATCGATTATCAATGATTTTTTAAAATACGTATATTGGAATTACAGAATCGAGATTTTTGACATAAATAATTCATATATTTACCCATATAAATGCAAATTATCATAGATAAACTCCAAGTGATAACACTGAAATATTTTTCTTATTTGTTGTACATAGGATTCTTTTTCCTTTATTCTCAAACATAAAAATTTAAATAAATGATCTATATTTCTGGAATCTGCATGAAGTTTTCAAAATTTCTCATAGCGACTTTAAAAAGCTTCATCCAGCTATTTGACTGTTTTCCTTTAATTATCAAAATAATTACATTTGAGTGAAAATAATAAATGTTATTACAATAAATGCGCACAGTACTTCAAACGCGATGCCAACGAGCTTGAGGGATGGATATACGAGAAGCTTCAGGCGGCATCGGATGAGAATTACAAAGACCCGACGAACCTTCAAGCCAAGATACAGAAACATCAAGCTTTCGAAGCAGAAGTTGCGGCACATTCCAACGCGATAGTTCTTCTGGACAACACTGGCCAGGAGATGATAGCCCAGTATCACTTTGCAAGCGAGACCATACGCAAACGATTGGAGGAACTTCATCGTCTCTGGGAGTTGTTGCTATCGCGCCTGGCAGACAAAGGTCTGAAGCTTCAGCAGGCTTTGGTGCTCGTTCAGTTTCTTCGTCACTGCGACGAAGTAATGTTCTGGATCAACGACAAAGAGGCATTCGTAACAACCGACGAGTTTGGCCACGATCTCGAACACGTTGAGGTCTTGCAGCGTAAATTTGACGAGTTCCAGAAGGACATGGCGAGCCAGGAGTATCGAGTGACCGAAGTGAACGAGCTCGCGGATAAACTTCTCCTCGACGGTCATCCCGAGCGTGATCAGATCCTCGGACGTAAGCAGGAATTGAACGAGTCGTGGCAAAGACTGAAGCAGCTGGCTATTCTGCGCCAAGAGAAATTGTTCGGAGCCCACGAGATTCAGCGTTTCAATCGGGACGCGGACGAGACTATGGCGTGGATAGCCGAGAAAGACGTTGTCCTCTCGTCGGACGACTTTGGTCGCGACCTCGCCAGTGTGCAAACGCTGCAGCGAAAGCACGAGGGAATCGAGCGCGATCTCGCTGCTCTGGAGGACAAAGTGACGACTCTCGGTGCTGAGGCCGATCGTCTAGCAGCTATTCATCAGGCCGATCATTCTCAACAAATTCAATCGAAGCGCGCCGAGATCCTACAATCTTGGGAGAGCCTAACAGCCAAAGCGAAGGAGCGCCGTTTCAAACTCGACGAGTCTTACTATCTCCATCGCTTCCTCGCGGACTATCGTGATCTCGTTTCCTGGATGAACGATATGCGCGCTATAATCTCGGCGGACGAGCTTGCCAAGGATGTAGCCGGCGCGGAGGCTCTAGTCGAGAGGCATCTCGAGCATCGCGGTGAAATCGACGCCCGAGCCGACAGTTTCGACTCGACAACCCTCGCTGGCAACAAACTTCTCGAGAGGAACCACTACGCGGCCGAGGAAGTAGCGCGCAAACTGGACTCCCTCGCTGAGGACAAAGCTTCGCTCCTCGAACTCTGGGAAAAGCGGCGTATTCTATATGAACAGTGTATGGATCTGCAATTGTTCTATCGTGACACGGAGCAGGCGGACGCATGGATGGCAAAGCAAGAAGCCTTCCTGGCGAACGAGGACCTCGGCGATTCGCTGGACAGCGTTGAAGCGCTGATTAAGAAGCACGAGGACTTTGACAAGTCTCTGGCTGCGCAAGAGGAAAAGATCAAGGCACTGGACGAGTTTGCCGGAAAATTGATCGAGGGTGGACACTACGCGGGTGACGACGTGGCGCAGCGTCGTCAAATGCTGCTCGAACGTCGGGCTGTGCTTCTTGAGAAGTCGGCGCAGCGTCGTCGTCGTCTTGAGGATGCTTACAAGCTGCAACAATTCGAGCGCGACTGCGACGAGACGAAGGGATGGGTCAACGAGAAATTGAAGTTCGCGACCGACGACAGTTATCTCGACCCGACGAACCTCAATGGGAAGGTACAGAAACATCAGAATTTCGAGCAAGAGCTGAACGCCAACAAGACGAGGATGGAGGAAATGGTATCGACGGGACAAGAATTGATCGAGGCCGAGCATTACGCGAGTGATCGTATAAGAGCGCGTACCGATGAGATAGTCACACTTTGGGAGAGCCTGGCTCGAGCCACCGAGAAGAAAGGCGCCAAATTGCAGGAAGCTTCGCAGCAGCAACAATTCAACAGGACCGTCGAGGATATCGAGCTGTGGCTGTCCGAGGTTGAGGGACAACTCATGTCCGAGGATTACGGCAAGGATCTCACGAGCGTACAGAATTTGCAGAAGAAACACGCCCTCCTCGAGGCCGACGTTGGCTCCCACGCCGATAGGATCGATAGCATAACCCAAGCTGCTCAGCAATTCGTCAGTAATGGTCACTTCGACGCGGACAACATAAGAACCAAGCAGGAACAGATGCAGAGCCGTTACTCCGCCTTGCAGCGACCGATGAGCATCCGCAAACAGAGACTTCTAGATTCACTCCAGGTGCAACAGTTGTTCCGCGATATCGAGGACGAGGAAGCCTGGATACGGGAGAAAGAGCCAGTCGCCGCGAGTACGAATCGCGGACGCGATCTCATCGGCGTACAAAATCTCCAGAAGAAGCATCAAGCTGTACTGGCTGAGATAAACAACCACGAGCCTCGAGTAGCTGCCGTGTGTCAAGCTGGTTCGCGGATGCTTCAGGACGAGCATTTCGCGGCGGAAGAGATAAGCCAGCGCCTCGCTGCTCTGGACGAACACTGGGGACAACTGAAGGAGAAAGCGCGTCAAAGGAAGACCGATCTTGATGATTCGCTCCAAGCTCATCAGTACTTCGCCGATGCGAACGAGGCGGAATCGTGGATGAAGGAGAAAAATCCGATCGTTATGAACGCCGATTACGGCAAAGATGAGGATAGCTCCGAAGCGTTGCTCAAGAAGCACGAAGCTCTCGTCAGCGATTTGGAAGCTTTCGCCAGTACAATCGCCGCCCTGAGAGAACAAGCGGCGGCTTGTCGACAACAGGAAACACCCACGATTGATATCGCCGGTAAGGAGTGCGTGGTCGCGCTTTACGACTATGCGGAGAAATCACCGCGCGAGGTGTCGATGAAAAAGGGCGACACGTTAACCTTACTGAACTCTAACAACAAGGATTGGTGGAAGGTCGAGGTCAACGATCGCCAGGGTTTCGTACCAGCTGCATACGTGAAACGCGTCGAACCAGAGGCCGGATTGAGCGCGTCGCAACAAAATTTGGCCCGAGAACAGAGCTCCATCGCAGCGAGGCAGGCACAGATCCAGGCTCAGTACGACGACCTCATTCACTTAGCGCGCGAACGACAGAACAAGCTTAACGAGACTGCGAAAGCGTACGTCCTCGTTCGCGAAGCTGCCGAATTAGCCACGTGGATCAAGGACAAGGAAAATCACGCGCAGGTCCAGGATGTCGGCGAGGATCTTGAACAGGTCGAAGTTATGCAAAAGAAATTCGATGATTTCCAGGCCGATCTGAAAGCGAACGAAGTACGTTTGGCCGAGATGAACGAAATCGCGGTACAACTGATGAGCCTGGGGCAAACTGAGGCCGCCCTCAAGATACAAACTCAGATACAGGATTTGAACGAGAAATGGACGAGCCTGCAGACACTCACTGCTGAACGAGCCAGTCAATTGGGCTCCGCCCACGAGGTTCAACGCTTCCATCGAGACGTGGACGAGACCAAGGATTGGATACGCGAGAAAGACGCCGCTCTCAACAACGACGATCTCGGCAAGGATCTTCGAAGCGTTCAAGCCCTGCAGAGAAAGCACGAAGGCCTCGAACGCGATCTTGCCGCTCTGGGCGATAAAATCAAACAGCTCGACGAAACGGCTAATCGCTTGATGCAGTCGCATCCCGACACGGCTGAACAAACGTACGCGAAGCAGAAAGAGATTAACGAAGAATGGACACAGCTCACCGCCAAAGCGAACTCGAGAAAGGAGAAACTCTTGGACTCGTATGATCTTCAGCGTTTCCTCAGCGATTATCGTGATTTAATGGCTTGGATCAATTCGATGATGGGACTCGTAGCTTCCGAAGAACTCGCCTCCGATGTTACCGGAGCTGAAGCGCTTCTCGAGCGTCACCAGGTAAAACTGTTGATCCGATCGTTTCTTCATTTTCATCCCCGTTTGTCATGCATGATTGAGGGGTCACACAAACATTTTTCAACTCATTCTTTCAGAATCCTTTGGATAATCTTAATTGAACTAAAAAATCAAATGGCGTGCCGCTTTAAGAAACTTTTTTAAATTTCTAGTAACATCACTGGATATTTCAATTGTAGAATCACAGAGCAGAGATAGATGCGCGATACGGAATACGTCCGGAGGTACAACGAACCGTTCGAGGATGGCACGACGGGGTTTCTGAAGTTTTTATTTTCATTTATTGATACCGGAAAAACAGCCTCGTAGACGTTCCGTTTAGGAACATTTCGCCTTCACTGTTGTCTGGTTTTTGGGAATGTCGAGCAAAGCCTGTTAACAGCTTATGAATTTTTATGCCATTATGTTTGCAGTGGATTTTCTCTCTTTTTAAATCGTGCAAAGGAGGTTCTATGATCGTTGAATGATCAGTTCAGGCAGAGAGGTTTTCTCCGATTTTTCGTTGCTGATGAATTAACCACTAAATTGATTAAACGGTTTCAGCGATACATAAATCGTTTGCGATATTGCCCGTGTGCGTAGTGATTTCATACTTGATTTCACACGTTGATCGATTTTTTCTTCCGTTTCGCATAATTTATGTTTTGCTAATCGTGCGTGTTTGGATCACGTTATCGCAGGAACATCGTATGGAGATCGACGCCAGAGCCGGAACGTTCCAAGCTTTCGAGCTTTTCGGCCAACAACTATTGCAATCCAGTCACTACGCGAGCGTAGAGATACAGGAAAAATTGGAATCGATGGCCGAGGCTCGCCAGGAGTTAGAGAAGGCCTGGGTACAGCGAAGAATGCAGCTCGACCAGAATCTCGAGCTCCAGTTATTCTGTCGCGACTGCGAGCAGGCTGAAAATTGGATGAGCGCGCGTGAGGCTTTCCTGAGCAGCGCGGACGCGGTCGACAGCAGCGACAACGTCGAGGCTTTAATAAAGAAACACGAAGACTTCGACAAGGCTATAAACGCTCATGAGGAGAAAATTGCCGCTCTCCAAACATTGGCCGATCAGCTGATAGCAGCGGAGCATTACGCCGCAAAGCCGATCGACGATCGTCGCTGTCAAGTTTTGGATCGTTGGCGTCATCTTAAGGATGCCCTGATCGAAAAACGCTCGAGATTGGGTGAATCCCAGACCCTTCAGCAATTCTCACGCGACGCCGACGAAATGGAGAATTGGATAGCTGAGAAACTTCAGCTCGCAACTGAAGAGAATTACAAGGATCCAGCGAACATTCAATCCAAGCACCAGAAACACCAAGCTTTCGAAGCCGAATTAGCGGCGAATGCGGACAGAATTCAATCGGTCCTCGCTATGGGTGGTAATCTGATCGAGAAACACCAGTGCGCCGGCTCGGAAGACGCCGTGCAAAAACGCTTAGCGTCGATCGCCGATCAGTGGGAATACTTGACGCAAAAGACCACGGAGAAATCGATGAAGCTCAAGGAAGCCAACAAGCAGCGTACCTACATCGCCGCTGTCAAAGATCTTGACTTCTGGCTGGGCGAAGTCGAGAGCCTTCTGACGTCCGAGGATGCCGGCAAAGATCTCGCTTCCGTTCAAAACCTTATGAAGAAGCATCAACTCGTCGAAGCCGATATTCAGGCGCACGAGGAGAGAATCAAGGACATGAACGCTCAGGCGGATTCCTTGATCGAGAGCGGACAATTCGACGTTGCGGGCATCCAAGAAAAACGCCAGAGTATAAACGAGCGTTACGAGAGAATACGTAATCTCGCGGCTCATAGACAAGCACGACTCAACGAGGCGAACACCCTTCACCAGTTCTTCCGCGACATTGCCGACGAGGAATCCTGGATCAAGGAGAAGAAATTGCTTGTAGGCTCGGACGATTATGGCCGCGATCTTACGGGCGTGCAGAATTTAAAGAAGAAGCACAAGCGTCTCGAAGCGGAGCTTGGTAGTCACGAGCCCGCTATTCAGGCGGTGCAAGAGGCTGGGGAGAAATTGATGGACGTCTCGAATCTGGGAGTACCGGAGATCGAGCAGCGTCTCAAGCTCCTCAATCAAGCTTGGGCCGAGCTCAAACAATTGGCTGCCAATCGTGGCCAGAAACTCGACGAGTCCTTAACTTATCAGCAATTCTTGGCCAAAGTTGAGGAGGAAGAGGCTTGGATAACAGAAAAACAACAGCTTCTCTCGGTCGAGGATTACGGCGATACGATGGCGGCGGTGCAAGGTTTGTTGAAGAAACACGACGCTTTTGAGACCGATTTCGCCGCTCACGGTGAACGTTGCGTCGACATCTGCGACGCCGGTGAAAACCTCATCAAAGCAGGCAATCATCGGGCCGACGCGATAGGTCAACGATGCACCCAGCTGCGAAACAAGCTCGAGCAACTCGGGGCACTTGCTGCTAGAAGGAAGACTCGTCTCAATGACAACTCGGCTTATCTTCAGTTCATGTGGAAAGCCGACGTTGTTGAGTCTTGGATCGCCGATAAGGAGACTCACGTGCGCTCTGAGGAATTCGGTCGAGATTTATCCACCGTACAGACTCTTTTGACGAAACAGGAAACCTTCGATGCGGGTCTCCACGCGTTCGAGCACGAAGGAATACAAAACATCACCGCGCTAAAGGAAATGCTCGTCGATTCGGGACACGATCAAACAGCAAGCATTCAAAAACGTCACGGTGACGTGATAACGCGCTGGCAAAAGTTGCTCGCCGACTCGGACTCTCGGAAACAACGATTGTTGCGTATGCAAGATCAGTTCCGGCAGATCGAGGAATTGTACCTTACATTCGCCAAGAAAGCTTCGGCCTTCAACTCGTGGTTCGAAAACGCCGAGGAAGATCTCACCGATCCCGTGCGCTGCAACAGCATCGAAGAAATTCGAGCTTTGCGTGAAGCACACGCTCAGTTCCAAGCGAGCTTGTCTTCCGCTGAAGCAGACTTCCAAGCTCTCGCCGCTCTCGATCGCCAAATCAAGAGCTTCAATGTCGGTCCCAATCCTTACACTTGGTTCACCATGGAGGCTCTCGAGGACACCTGGAGTAATTTACAAAAGATAATCAAGGAACGCGACGTCGAACTGGCTAAGGAAGCACAACGACAGGAAGAAAATGACAAGCTGAGAAAGGAATTTGCCAAACACGCGAATGCCTTCCACCAGTGGCTCGCGGAAACGAGGTATGTTTGATGCAGTGTATTAGATATTATTCTCGGACAAGTGTATCAATGTAAAAAAACGGATTCGATAAATTGAAATGCATCGTCTATTGCAGAACATCGATGATGGAGGGTTCAGGCTCATTAGAGCAACAACTGGAGGCCACGAAACGAAAGACCCAAGAAGTTCGAGCTCGTCGTCAAGATCTAAAGAAAATCGAGGACCTCGGCGCGATCCTTGAGGAACATTTGATTCTCGACAACCGTTACACCGAGCACAGTACCGTGGGACTCGCGCAGCAGTGGGATCAGTTGGATCAGTTGGGTATGCGTATGCAGCACAACCTCGAACAGCAGATACAGGCGAGAAACCAATCGGGCGTGTCCGAGGATGCTCTCAAGGAGTTCTCGATGATGTTCAAGCACTTCGACAAGGACAAGAGCGGACGACTGAACCATCAAGAATTCAAATCTTGCCTGAGAGCTTTGGGTTACGATTTACCGATGGTGGAGGAGGGACAACCCGATCCGGAATTCGAAAATATACTCGGTAAGCCACGCCATTCAAACGTTCACTCTTTTTCTCTAGTCGAAAAGAATCTTAAACAATTCGTTCGATTTTCAGACCTCGTGGATCGAAATCGGGACGGCTACGTTTCATTACAAGAGTACATGGCTTTCATGATCAGCAAAGAGACCGAGAACGTCCAAAGTTCCGAGGAAATCGAAAACGCATTCCGCGCCATCACGGCGGCCGATCGACCTTACGTCACCAAGGAAGAACTTTATGCAGTAAATTGATTTTTGCTTTATAATCAAACCAACACGAAAGCAACTGTTTCTCGAATCGATCGTTAATATCCACGCTTTTATTTCCACCCACAGAACCTCACAAAGGAGATGGCCGATTACTGCACAGCGCGGATGAAGCCCTACGTCGATCCGAAAACCGACCGACCGATCACCGCCGCGTTGGATTACATAGACTTCACCCGCACACTTTTCCAGAATTAAATTTAACCCCAATCCCGCAAATATATCCATCTGTGTTACTCATAACTATTTATATTCATAGACGCGTCGTCGATAAATGCAATCAATGGAAATAATCGTACTGGAAAGTCGCTTATGCACGTTTTATTCTATAAAAAAGAAGAAACGACGATATTGATACAAATTTTTCTGACTAATGAACCATTTCCTAGTTCGTTTTTTCAACAATTGATCCTCACTCTCGCTCCGCTTCAAGATTCTCGTCCCGTTTACATGCGAGAATGTCAAACACGTTTGCCAATTTATCACGACTCTAACGACTGTTCGGCATCTATCCAATTGCTTACGCGTTGCATATATCTGTAGCTTGTTATATCAATATATAAATATACGAGAGAATACTGCAGAGGTCCAACATTTATTGCGTTAAAGGAACAAAAAATGTTGAATTAACCATTCAGCCTAAATCTCCTAAAATTCAGCCTACGAATCCTTTCGCAACAATTTGCGTAGCTGATAGCTCATGTAATACGGTTTGGAGACCGAGCCGTCATTGTGTTCGCAGTCTTCGAGGAAACAGAAGAAGAGGGTGTCGACGGCGACTTCGTAAACTCCAAAAAATACATTAGCCACGAGGTAGGATCCAATGACGACAAGAACGACGGGCACCCACCAGAAAGCGACCTCGTCCGCGGTGTGCGTGTAATACCACCAAGTTGTTGCGCCCATGGCACCCGCGACAGCTACTTTACCCAAAAACAGCAACCACGAGACGAGCTGAGAAGAAAGACAATTCGAAAATTTTAGTGATCAGTACGCTATTCGTCATTAATTCTTCAATACGTTGTAAGTCTGTAGTCGACTTACTTACGTTGTTCAGAACAATGACGCGAACGGAGTTTCTCACGAGAAGACTAAGGGCGTCCCCAGCCGACTTGCAGAGACCTTTTCCGTACACCGCGCAAACGATGTAAGCGTTGCGATTCATAAACTTCAAAAATGCCTCGAGTAACCGCATTACAACTCGGGAACAGCAAACGAGACAATGGTGGCATACCATGTGAACGTAACTTCCCTCGTTTTTCGCTGCGTGTTGAATCGCTTCCAGAATATATCGAACCAGTCGGCATATCGTTATCAGCAAAGAACCGAACGCTACAGTGCCGAGATGATACCTAATACGTAAAAATGTATTTACTGAGCAATATTTGTTGATCATTATTACTAAGGCAACATTTATTGATCGTCGTACCTGATCGTTCTCCAAACTCCAATAGTCAAAACGAAAAACGGAACCTGACTTTTCTTGAACGTCCAGTACCATGTCGCAAACGTCGCGGAGAGTATCATTTCACCGAGCGCGGTGATGAAACAATACAGCCATACGAAGCCGACTATATGGATCGCCAGGGCAAGTCTGAATTGCCAGGTTTCGTCGAATTTCGTCGTCCACAAGTGGATACCAACGACAGCCACATATGCGATTGATGCCAAATGAAGTAGCCACGGCGCTATAGGAAAAAAGAGACTCGACACGATCGTTGTTACCGCTCTGTCGAATAAATATTCAACGATCGTTAATTGCATCTCGGACGCAAGTGAAAATACAAAGTTCTGCCCAATCTTACTTGCTGGCTTCTTTTATCAGCAGACACGCCAAACGTATTCTCTTCAAGAGGAACATCACCAGGAGCAATATCAGGGCGGCGATTACGGCAAATACAATTGCCAAGACCAGCCACAAGGTCTCTTTCTCGAGAGTGTATTGCTCGTATGACAAATAAGCTGCGCTGCCGAAACATCCCAAGAGCACGATGGTTGATAGAAACACGAAGGGAAACGCGAGCCATCTTAACAGAAATATGTAAACCAGGGACACCCAGCCACCACCCGCGATCAAACCCACAACAATCGATCTAAAGAATAAAAGGAAATAAATATGAATCGTTGATTAATACGTAATGACACAATTGTTTTCTGATTTATATACGAACCTAGTAGCTATTATCGTGTCGATAGTCGTTTCGGCGAAAGCCAGAGCTTTGACGATCGATTCGGCTTGCCGCAAATTGTTCTCGGTCATGTTTATGAATCCCATGTATTTTTGGGGAATATTAATGGGAAAGCATCTTCCAACGATAGATTTACTCGTCAGATACCACTTGGCACACATTTTCTCATTTATCAAGACTGTCAATTCGCTTTTAGTTTTATTCCAGACGTCAACACCCGTCTCGCAAATCATGTCTTTCCGCGGATCATATGTCGGTATATTGATCAAATCTGCAATCCAATCCGATGATGGACATTGTTTTTGGCACACTTGCGGGGTGTGACACTTTCGTTCCGTATTTAGACATTTCGTTAAATCGAAAAACACCAGATAAGGCGCGTCGCTGACGTTCTTGTGGATGCCGCATTTTCTACCATAACTGTCTTCCGGGGCCAGAAAACTTTTTACGTCTCCATAGATAAGTGCTGCATTGAGATAAACGGAAACATGATTACTACTGATTATCCGATAGTGCAGAAAAAAGGTTTCTGTATTTACCCCAACTTCCTACAGCTATCCAAATAGCCATGAACACCACGAATATGATGAGACAGGGCCAATCCGTGCACGAACGATTCTTGAGGGGCCCTTTCCATTCTGCAGCTATTTGGTCATATTTAGTACGATTGTAATATTCACAATTTCCATATACTGAACGTTATCCACAGTACAAAGCATTTACACGAATTTTATTATAAAACAATTATAAATAAACGCTCATAACGTCAATAGAAGATTATACTGTCGAATAGGAAAAATCTCATTACTTGGAAATCAAATTAATTCTGATTTTAGTAAGTATTGATTAATTCCTTTTTCCTATTAAGCTTATCCCTGGAGTGTCGATTTTTTTTCGATATCACTGATTTATAAAGTGGCCTTCGATACAAACCATCACGAGCCATTCTTCTCAAAATTTACACTGGACCATGTGAAATGTAACGATGAATTCTTCACTAGAAACTCGATGAACATTGAGATCCTGTTATGAATAAGAATGAACACAGCAAGAAACTTTTTATTCCAATGACCTATCAATTTCGCATGAAGCTTTAGATCCGCACGGTCCGGCCGTTCGCACATTAGTGATAGCATGGAATAAAAAGGACATTCATGGTCTATCTTATCTTGCGTTGTATAGATACGAGTGGATGCGCTCTTACGGTCAGATTATTCGAACATATTTTGTGTGCGAACGTGTGATGCAGTATATGTCGATTGAAACGCCCTATCGACAAAACAATGATAAGATTTAATCATAATATGAACTACAAAACACATTTCTCGGGATAAAATTTGAGAGCGGGCCGATTCACAACTTCCGGTGAAAAACGTACGGAAACTTGGCCTTAATCGCTCATTCAAGATAAAGAGATAGCCAGTTGGATTTCCGAGAACTATTGCAATCTTTTATTTCAGGAAACGATGACGTAGTGAGAAATATTAAAAAATATACATGTCACGCGATTACGGGATCGATTATCTACGACGATCACTTGCGTTTTGGTAAAAATCTATTCAACACTCCGTACTTCTGTGTGTCAACCTCCTTTTGTTTTACTTCCTCGGCTGTTCGAACGTTTTTCATTTGCTCCACTGCTTCCTGTGACCGTAAAAAAAAAACGTTCTCTTATTCATTCGTAATCGTTTCCTCACTGATTTCGTTTCCTCACTGAATTGGGTTCGTAACTTACCCTTCTGCTAATTTCTTTGAGGATTTTCTTCGATTTTAAGACTTTGGCAGTTCCTCCTTTACCCTTCGCTTTCGTTTTGCGCGGTTTGAAGTCTATCGCCTTTGGTTTAATGTGCTATTCAAATGTAGAAATGAATAAAATTACAGAAAACTTAAATCAAAACATTTTTCCCAAAATTATATGAGATCGAGGAAGGTAAATACCAGAAGTTTCTTTTTGGCTTCGACTTTTTCCTTGAGCGTTGGCACATCAACTTCTGCAACCGCACCAGGATCGAGGGTAATAAATTCTGGTTGAATCTTGTCAAGAAGGGCTTTTACTTCAGCCTCCCTTCTCTGACTCTTCGTCTGGAAGGGATTTGCTTCAAGGGCATCATAATTGGGCTCGCCACTTCCTGGCACTAATAAAGACGTGAATCCCTTTGCCGTTGAGACACCCAATACATCCTCGTAAGGGCAAAATTGCATACCCGATACACCCCAAGAGGCCTTGTAACGCATATATGGTTTTATCTTGTCGTTTGAATCCCTGCAAAATTGAGAAGGAAAAATAAACATTGACTCGATGCAACCATCTTTGTGTAATCCTACGAAATGAATTTAAAAAATGCCAATTACTGAAAAACTTCGACGACGTTTCCCATCGAAACGGAAAGGAGACCTTTTTGGCTGTACGAGAGGTGGTGAGCCCCAGACCTCAGAATTGCAGTGCTAACAGGCCCGGCCAATTGTCGGATATCCCAGATCTTTAAGTAACGTTCCGCACAAGCAGTTGCCATGTATGTTCCGTAAGGATGAACGTTACAGGCTGTAATCGCTTGTCTGTGACACAACATCTTTGCCAGAGGTTCACGAGTGTTCGGTGACCACATGGAAACTACTCCGTTCGAGCCTCCCACGCACAAAACTGCGTTGCTAGGATTTTGAGTCATGATCTGCCAGTACAAAAATCACGGAATGTTAACTACTTTATAACTGCTGTACCAATCCTCTTATAACCGAGCTAAAGGAAACAGATCCAATTTATTGATCCTTGATAAATGGATTGACGATATTGTTAGCCAGAACTGATTCCATCGCTTAAAAATACAACCAAGATATTTGCATGCTTTTTCAACTTACATTGATAGAACCAAGCTTGGAATTGTAACTTGAAATGATTTGTCCAATGGAGATATCCAGCCATGACAGATAGCCCTGTCTGGACGAGCTAGCAAGTAAAAAGTGATATGGCAGAAACTCCAGTTTCGTGATGTCGTACATTTTCTTGAGACAGTGCAATTCCATTCCGGTATTGTCATAAATGTACGTCCATTGTTTCTGAGCAACCGCAAACATGGTTTCCACGTGTAACCAGGCTACGTCGTGTACAGATTCCATAACATTGAGTTCGCAGGCCAGTTTCTTGGTGACCCAATCAAAAGCAGCTACGTGGCCGAGTCTTCCACCAAGGAGCAAGTGCCTGCCATTGCGCGTGTATTTCATCTTGTACGGGCCAAAATTCAATTTCAAATCAAAGTGCTTGGTGGCGCTGGCTATATCAACATTCGCAACAATCTCTCTCTGGGTAATCCGAGTCGTCGCCTCGCCAACATCAGTTTCCAGAAAACCATGATCCTCCGTAAGAAGCAACTCGGCTCGTGCTGCTTGCTCAACTGCTTTTTCTATAGCTCGTTCCTTTATACGCAATCTCTGTCTCTGAATTTTTGTCTGAATTTTGCTGCTTCCGGCTCGCAAATCGAGACCTTCCCCTCGTCCATGTTTGGCAAGTTTTTCCTTGCTGACAGGCGCTTTTCCAGGATATTTGACCTTTGGAGGATGCTTTCGTCCCTTTCTGACATCTGCAACGTAAAAAATACTTATAATCAGCTATGAATACATGAATCACCTTGCGAATTTTCTTCTCATTATAATCCCACTTTGATCACGTACCGGCTTTTTTCATAATTTACTTTCCTTTGTTGACGCCCAATAAACAAGTATGCCAAATTCGAACAATTGGAATTGTTTTGATCTTGGGAATCCTACTGCACGTGTTAGGTGCGCGCGGCCATGTTTAAAACTGTCTCACACACTGGGAGATTGGACACCTGCATTATTGTTTCACAAAATGTCCGAAGTTTTTAGTGCTTTACGCTGCCACGCTTAGCGCTGGTTATGTTATAAGAATATTAATATATAATACATATATATACAGCTGCATATAATCCGACAATACACAGATTATGTTTATTATCACAATGTCAAATAAAAAGTTCAACACTTTATTACGACATCACACAACAAAAACTTCAACATTGTATTGCACCTCGGTATTGAGATTCGAATGCAACAGATGGCGCATTACTCCTTTTCTTACATCGTGTTAAACACACTTTCGGTTCAGGTTTTTCTTCGAGTTCATTTTCATAAACCTGGGATATTTTTATTACACGGTGTAAGATAGAAAAAAGGACCGTTGCGTATTTAAAGTTGATATCGTCGCAGTACAGTACAAATACTCATACATAATTAAAAATCTGTTACAAATGTCAAACATTTTTTAGCAGATAACAGTCATGAAAATTGCATCGGATCCCAAGGACGTTCAGGTATTTTGTGGCTCCCGCTAAATAAACGTTCCCGAAGAAAAATACCGGCTTCGTAAAACGTTTTATGGCTTACTTGACAAAATATTATGCAGTAGGAAAAGACTGCACAATATTCAAGGTCCAACGTCCATTCTGCCCACGCAGTGCAGTATTTCTTCACTGATGGTGTAAATTGTAACGATTTTTTTGCAGGACGTTCAATTCAAACAATGGAGCACAAGGCAAATATTCGATGGCTTTAAGGAAGTTCCTGCTGCGTGCAATCTCATTGCTACTGATGGCAAGAGAGGATTACTGTACGTCGGTCACGAAAACAAAATAACAGTTTTAAGGCGCAATGCCGAAACGGCTCAAGGTTGGAAATTTGAGCATGAAATGCCCAACATCGTGTCCCGTATTGCTCTAAGCTGTGACAATGAATATGTGTCAATTACGTTTCACAAGTCAACGGCAAGAATTTACAATGCCCACTCTCTAACCAGTAATGTAAGTCTGTTTCATAGCTTGATATTATTTAGTGTCTGTGCGAAATAAAGACCTTCGATACACGAATTTCATTTATATAAAACCATGCTCAGTATGGTTTGTTCTTAACGCGTTAATCCGATCAAGGTGTGATTGATTATCAATTGGAGTCAAATTGTTGAAAGAAAGTCTCGTTTCAGAATTTGGAATTGCTCCATGAGATCCAGCTGTCATCGTGCAGTGATGATGTCTTTGCTTACGACCTTAAATGGAATCCTGCCGTGCCCGGGACGTTTTGTACTGTGGCAAGTGACCATACAATAGGTAGCTTCGTTGTGAAGACAGAGCGTAAAACGACGGTAGGGCTAGTGGCGATGGAGAGGATAAATGGCCACGAGGTTCTCTGCGCAGCCTGGAGTCCCAAGGGCAAGCAAATAGTAGTCGGTTGCAAGAATGGTAACATCGTGCAACTGAAGCAAGATTTGAAAATTGCGAGAACCATAGTCGGCCCAGCACCAAGCATTGGCGGTGTTATAGCAATTCTCTGGATCAGCAACTTTCAATTTTGCGCTACTTATCAGGATCTGATAGATCGTACAATCAAAGTACTCATAGTGGATGCTCCAAAGGGCGAGGTCAACGCGAGTTTCACTTGTTACGATGACATTACATACGGTATGCCCGAGACTGAACCGGCAACGCTTTATTCGCGCTACTATCTGGATCACATCGCTGAATGGGGCTTGATTATTGCGGCAAGCAGTAGTAGCTCTGAAGTGGCCGTATTGGGCACTCACGATAACGGAACCACGTGGGAACAGTGGCAATTAGCGGATAGCAGTAGAGCGCAACTTCCGCTTGTTCGCACCATGGAAAGTTATCCAGTCGGCATCACCGTCGATAGATCATCCGACACGGCATTTTCACTCAGTCCCGAAATTACACTTCCGCATCCGGTCCCGGTCCTTCACATTTTTGGTACTTCCGGCCAATTAATCGGTTTTCATATTGTCAACACAACTCCCAATTGTCCTTCTCTGTGTACACCACCGACAGAAATTGTAACAGCCGTCCAAATACCAACCTCACGACAGAGCCTCTTGCCCTCGGAAATATCTTTCACCTTGAACACAGGCGTCACCAGTACACCATTGTCCAAACAAGCAGAAATTCCACTAGAGAGAGCGAAAGCATTACCGGCCACAAATTTGTTCAATGAGACTTCGAAAATTAGCCTTCCTGTACAACAGCAACAGCAACAGCAACAGCAACTTCAACGGCAACAGCAACTCCAGAACCAAATACAGCAGCAGCAGCAATTGCAACAACAACAGCTGCAGCAATTACAACAACAACAGCAGCAGCAAATGGAACATCAACTCCAGCAAATGCAACATCAACTCCAGCAACAACAGCAGCAAGCAGAATTGAAGATTCCGAAACCAGGCACTGAAAAAGTTGAATCTGCTGAAAAAGAAACATCAGTTCCCGTCAACGAAATGTCATCACCCGAAAATCGATCCCGATTCGAAAAGCACGTCGTTGACGAGGGTTTATGTATGCGCGCCTATCTCGAAGAACAGACGTTGTTCGAGAAAGAACTAAAAGCCAAGTTGGAGCCTCAAACTTGGGAATGTGGCACGGAAGACGAACAAAAACGGCTGGTCAGTCAGTCCTCAATAATCGACGAATTCCTGCGAGATTTGCGTGATACTACCAACAGTCTGTCGAGCGACATAGCGTCACTGAAAGCTCTTCTACTCCAATCGTTCGCTTGGCTGGAGGAGACTAAGTCCAAGAACTCTGCAAACTCAAGCGACAGCTCGCGCGATCACGGTGATAGAAGCAAGATAAAAGAGTTGCAGAGGTTATTCTTCTACGTTGAATCGCAACTAGTTCAAGCGACTAAATGTCTCGACATCGAATGGATCGAGCAAGAAAATCGTGAAAAATCGAAGGTCAGGATACCGAGCTTAGAATTTATTTATCAAAGTCTCAAGAAACATGCCGAGATAATAGCGAGGGAAAAGAATATCTTGGGACAACACTTGAAGAAATGGAAAAGTCTCACTCGCGGTAACAGAGATTCTGGACTCGAAAGATCACTAGCGAAAATGGCGATCTCGTCAGCAAATTCTGCGGGAAAACGCAACGACGTTGGAGCGATTGAATTGAGATGTAAAGCTATCGAGGGCTATACCCGAAGCTTCAGCATGGAGAAGCAACTGAAATTGCGCGAGCTTCTTATGGAAACGAAACCTCGAGTTATAAGAGCGATAAATCCTTCACCGGTTCAGGATCGATTGGAGGCTACTCTCTCCTCATTGGCTTCATTGACGCCGACTCCTAGTGTTGCGAAAACGGAACGAATTTCCACGCAATCCACCAAGGACCAACCGGTACCTACGGTCAGCCAGCAGAGTCCGTTAGGCTCGTTGAACAGTATCGTTGCAAAGTTTGCACCACCGACTACGGTAGGCGATGCGATTCAGAGCAAAAGCTTCGGCAAGGGAGTCTCAATAGGTAACGCGACTTCAATTTTTGGTGGAATTGCTGCCCAAGCCGATAAGAAGTCAACTGCTTTGCCTCTCGTACAAGCTAAGCCCAAACAGACGATAACAGTTACGGTAAATCCACCGAGTTTATCATCCCAAATGCCCTCTACACCACGCTCACAGGCATTCTCGGACGTAAAATCATTAAGTTTTGGTATCAATGATCAAAAGTTGCAAGAATCAGTGCCTGTTGCGTCCAGTGACGTTTCTTCGAAAGGCGTAAAAACACCAACGTCGAAGAGCGACAGTACTTCGGTCAGTGGTTCAACGTTTTTCCAAGCTGCGAAGCCGTCAATCGTGTTCTCAGCAATAGGATCAACGAAAAGCGAGGCGAATTCGCAGGTAACGATGAGTTCGAGTTTTTCGGGATTATCCCAGTCTACCACGATGCAGGATAGCCTTCGAGAATCCGTGTCGAGTAATTTCAACTTTGGGAATACGGCTCAAGCGACGAAAACCAGCAGCGACGCTGTAGTGCCGGTCTCCGGATTGCAGAGTTTCTCGTTCGCCTCGAAACCGATAGATCCACCAGCTTTCTCGTTCGCCTCAAAAGAAACTGCGCCAGCCGCTCAAAGTACAGCCCAAGCTTCCTCGGAGCTTCCGAGACTGTTCGAATTCGATCTCGCGTCTATAGGTAGTCAACCGTTCGGCAAGTTAACAGGAACTAGTATGAACGCGACGGAAGTGACTTCCACGGTGACTAGTAGTATGGCCAGTGGATCAACATCACCTCAAGCTCCACGTTTACAAGAGACGATTACAGCTCCATCGTCATCAACGGGTAATATCTTTGGCGGTACTTCAGCGAGCACATCGACGAGCGGCGCGACTTTTGACAAATCATCGACGAGCCAGCCCAGTGCAGCGATCTTTGGCGCGTCAACGCCCGGCACGAGTATATTCGGTGGTTCTTCCACTTTGAGCGGTTCGCTGTTCGGTGGCATAACAGGATCGCAACCATCAGTCTCGTCGCCGAGCTTCACCGCGAGCGAAAAACCTTCGACGACCACGAGCGGTGCGACGCCACCAGATACTGCAACCTCGACGACCTTCGGAATGTCCGCGGCAAACCCCGTAGCTACAAAGTCCTCCACAGAGTCGAGCGCCACGACGGGTTTCAGTAAACTGCCGATCAACTTCTCCAGCCTCGGTTTCGGTGGAATGATGAGCAACCCTTCAACGACGTTGAACTTCGGTACCGCCGTTTCCAACACGGCGAATCCACCGACCTTCGAAAAACCGCCGGATATCACACCATCGTCCGTATTCAGCCAAACCCCCGTTGCCGCTTCGACCAGCCCGATGTCGGGGAAACCTTCTACCGTGACTTCAACGCAGGCGGGACTCTTCGCCGGTAGCACAGGTGCATCCCCGAATAACTCTGTCTTTGATGGTATGGCTGCCGCTCCGACTTCGACGATTTTCGGTGGCAGCAGTTCCAACCAAGCCACGCCCACGATGTTCAGGACGAATATAGCATCAATGGATCCCTTCGGTACGCCTACGGCTTCGATGTTCGGCGGAAATTTACAAAAATCGCCGTCGATTTTTGGGGGCAACGCAACAACTCCAGGGTCGTCACTGTTCGGTGGTGGCGCAACCCAAACCGCGAGTCCAGGTGTAACCGGATCTCCGCAAGTTTCCCCGGCTTTCGGCCAAAGTGCGTCTTTCAGTGGGAAACCTATTTTTGGAGCCCAGGTTCCTGCGTTTGGAGCTGCGAAACCCAATTTCCCGAACCCCTTTGGAGGCAATACATTCGGTGCGAGCGCAGTCCCTTCGGGTAAGCTCATTTTTTTACATTGTCATATTGCACGAGTAAAAAAATAGGTCCAAATCGTGGCTTTTTAAAAATTCGTTCAACAGGATTCAGCGGTCCTCCAGCCATGGGTGGCAGTCCGCCTCCGTTGAGCACTGCCTCGATGGAAAAAGTATTCGGTAATCCCGGAGGCAGCAGTACTTTCGAGGCCCTGGCCGGTCAGAACGGCGGATTGACATTTGGCAATTTGGCTCAAAAGACACCAGAAGCCGCGCCTCCTCCGACGTTCTCCGGGTATGTAACAACAACTTCAAGCAACTCAAAGTCTGGGCTTTCCCTGTTCGATAATAATATACCTCGCATTATAAATATGTACATAATTACCTCGTATACATTTCAGTGGAAGCTCGTTTTCCAGCTGGCGATGAGCACGCGTCTATGAGCATACGGGATGCGCATCATCACAAGCATATTCTTCTACCGTCGACAAGTTTTACGAGGACGACTTTTTCGATCACAAATGATGTAGAATGTCCATTATTTTTGTTTTAAGTTTTATAAAAAAAAACCGCTATTCTTCAGTAACGATTTACTCGTTTTCATTGATCGTCATCGCCCAAAAAAAATAACTGTACAATCTGTGTAGCCAAGTTTTACAATGAGAATAAAGTTAAATGCCCCGTTTGATTGGTTTCGGAGCGATCGAGACCTTGGTCGGTTTGCTCAAGTCTATGATACATGGGCCATCACTCGGCGAGTGATTGGCCGATGGTACCAAGAGAGCTATCGATATTTCCACGTTGCACGCTTCCATCCACACTTGATGAGACAAAAGCACAGTCGTCCGCAGCCTGTAATCCATTCCGTCCTGATTCTGCGGACGAAGATCAGATTTTCGTGGTAGCAAAAGTTGTACTTGCTGATCGGGATGTCGAATCTTGATGCGAAGGGTTTCCGGATCGCGCAAGTTTAAAATCTTCGCTGTCAAAGGAATGCCGAGTAAAAGTCCTCCGGTAAATTTGAGAGCAGCGTCCGCGTCGCCGCGCGGTTCTTCGATAATTGCTCGGCACAAACGTGTCGAGGCCGATGGTCGGGGAAGTCGTTCATCTCCGGGCTGGGGAATCGATGTGAGAAGAGGCATAAGGAGACGCGATAGCGAACCCGGTTTCGCTTCGCCAAGCGACGGTATCTGAAGGAGAGCCCGCGAAAAAGGAGGGAGTTTTGACGTATCTTCCGGGAGAGCGTCCGCTTCGGCGAGAAAATGTCTAGCTAGTGGCAATGCGCTTCCGGTGGCGCTTTTTGTGATTCTAATCAATTCCACCGCCAGAGCTTTCAGCCAGACGTCGTTAGCGAGTGCTATCTCAGTTTCCCCGAGGCCAGTAAATAAACGTCGCAACCTGCAATATTTAGACGAGAAATATTAACATTAACGTTAGGCATTGATGTTTCCTTTACATATTTTCGCGGATACAAATGTCATGTATTATGTAAATGTATTAACAATTGTTGCGTACTTTTGAGCGTGACGCAGGAGCACCGCGATGTTGCTGGTAGAATTTGGCGAGAAGCTCGAAATGATGCAATTCGGTTGGCTTTCGGAAATCTCCCTGATTACGGTTCGAAGAAGGAGAAGACAGCGAATGTAAAGAGCAGTGAAATGAGCGGCGCCTTCCATTCTTCGATCCATTTCAGCCAAACGATCAAGATCTATGGCCGCGGCTTCCAACAGTTGTGTGTGAACTCTGCCAGCGGGTCTAGCGGCTTCGACACCGGCGACCATTCTCTCCAAGAATTCGCGGCCTCTTCGATCCCTTGTTTCTTCGTCCTCGTCGTTTTCCTTCCTTGCGGCAAGACCGTTGGCAAGAACGGGCCTCAAACGGGGCACGAGATGGGGCATCGTGTCCCTTAGATAGTGATAATGTTTAGCAGCGTGTTCAGAGAAGAGGGCGTGCATACTAGGACAGTGTAGAGCCGCGTTGAAGATAAGAACGAGGACGCTCGCGTATGAGGGTTCATCGACATCAGGCTCAGGTGTATCAAAGAATGGATGTCGTCCTAAGAGTTGTGGAACGAGGGGCAGCGTCAGATAAGGATGAGAAGCCCCCAACGCAGCCAGACAACTCCTGATGCTATCCTTGTCCTGGGGATATCTCGCCAGGTTGTCGATCAAACGGTTAACGCACATATGCAAGCAATTGCGTGTAGCTAAGCGACTGGCAGCTAGAGTCGCGTGCAATCCTTCTCTCACGCCGTCCGAAAAATCCTCGAGCGCGCATAGAATGGTCTCAAGTTGATCCTCCTGTAACGTCACGCTCGCCGACATTTTCCTCAACGATTCGATAGCACGGATACGCACATCCTGTATTTCGTCGTTGAACATGTCGACCATAAATTCCAGAGCTATCCGAGCTATGCACGGTTCCTCAAGCGATAGCTTGCACAAAGCTTCAACCGCAGCTGTCCGCACCTCGAGGAATTCATCCTCCAGCCCATGTATGAACGCTCCGCAGGAACCGCTTCGCTCCTCGATCTCCGAACCTTCGTCCTCTACCCTCTTCTGCTTCTTGTCGAGAGCCTGCTCGATATTTCGACGAGACACGCCTTTCATCTCGCCGAGCAATGACATTACCGAAGCCCTCACGCGTGGTGAGAGATCTCCCATGAGGCCACACATCTTTGAGAAAGCGCAGTCTATCATTCTCACGTCCTCACCGTCCTCACCGATGATTATGTTATCCGGATACTCAGTGCCCAATATCCATATGAGACGGAGAACCGCACGTCTAACTATTTCGTAATCGTCACGCACCGCACTGCAAGCTTCAGAGAAAAAATTTGGCGGCAGCCTGCAACCGCGTTGTGTGTGAAGCTCGGCCATTGTTTCGAAAGCGCTGGCGCGTACACGCGGATCCTGGGATCTTGCATAATTGCCGACCAGTATTAAAGTATCCTCCGCCGCATTTGACGACAAATATCGGCCAATTATAGACAAGCAGCGTGTCTGTACACCGTGCCACGTGTCTGGCAAATGTTCCCGCGCGATTTTCAACACAGCTATCCTACAAAAGAGCACCACCGTCATGATTCCATAGAATAGCGAATTATGTGAAAACTTGAGAAACATCAATATTCCGTTTCTCACCTATTGTGATCTCCCAGCTTTAGCAGAGTCGATAAACCGCGGCTTTTCACTCTGTGCGACTCTTCAGTTCTCAACAGCCTGGCGGTCTCGTCGACTATTCTCGTTTTTTCCGCCACCTCGTCAGTTATGTCACCAAGCTCGGCCAGTACCCAAAGAATTTTTGCTCTCACCGCAGCTTCCGATTCGACCCCAAATCGCTCGATGAGCTTTGTCACTGCGATCGGCACATCCTCGCTAGCCATACGACACAAAGTGTCCGATATACGTACAAGCAATTGCAGCGAGTCGTTGCCACCTTTGCATTTTTCCAGGCATTCAATGAACGCCAACGCTGAACTGCCATCACTTCCTGCTCCATTTCTGCTACCCCCGCTTGATGGAAGTCGCAGTAAACGCTGCCTCTTTTGCGGAGGCTCACCCAAAACCTACAGTGAAAGTATTCAACTCCGTACAATGTTTGTTGCGTGTAATAAAAACGATACATTCTGACAGCAATTTGGTGAGGAGTTTCATATTGATTGGGAACATCTACATCAATAAAGTTACGATAAGTCCCACACTGATGAGTTCCAATGTCATATTGCAATAAATACACAAGTTAGAAATACAATATTCAAATCAGTAATGTACCTGTGTTTGACTGAATTCTGCCAATACTCGTTTCTTTATGAGGGCCATTGTCAAGAAGTCATTCGGTGTGCACTACTATATTTCATAATACAAAATAATCCCAAATTCTTTTAAATATATCACTATCAAAATAATTGTTTTATATTCGTTTCGAATAAGCTTTGAGGTTATGGCTTCGTTTAACCGGCATATACGCGGATCTATCGACCCAAGCACTAGATTTCCATTGTATAATAAAATTCCGGAATGAAATTAGCTGCGCATTTAGCAGCACAAAAGCTTTCTATAAAAATGAAATGATGTCAATATTTCCCAGCTCCGCAAAAGTGCGACTACATAAACGAATATGACTTGCATTCCTACAGCTTGAGGTCGTTACTGTTGCATTCGCGTGATCATGGTCATTAAAAAACACGTGTCACATATCCGGTTGGTAAAATGCTTTAAGTTTTAATTAAGGCAATGTGAAATATACTCAGTCGGTAAAAACTCTCTTTTTAAGATTCATTCTGCACAAACTTTCCTTAGAAAACATAGAAAACCATATTTATTTTACTTGTGATAGATTATAAGATAACAGTAATATGTTTTCCGAAATACTACTCACATCGGAAAAAAAGTTTATTCAACTCTCCCGTTGAGTCTCGGTCGGTACTTCGCCCTGTAGTTAGGTAATTTATCACTCGAATCATTTGAACAATTATAATATAACTGCATACTTGCAATTACCCTTCAGCGGCCGATAATCATTATAAAGCTGCACCACGTGATTAAAGTTAGCTTTCTTCATAAATTCAACAATCCGAAAATGATTTAATAATATCCACCTAAAATAGACAATCAAAGTGAAACTTACGTAGTGAATGGTAAAAATACAATGCATTTGACGCAACGAGGAGGGAAACAGACGCGCCTTTCACTGTCAAAATCAGCTGACCCTTGACAGAAAGTTGGCAAGTTTAGGCATGTTTTCGAGTGCGCTGAAAATGAGATGGATCAAGGAATTATTGAATATTAGTGTAATCCGTTGAAAAGAAAGGAAGGATAGCGTTGCCTCGTGGTGAAATTTGTTTAACTACGACATGCTCCGAAAATAAAATGTCAATATGGCTGCTGGGATCGATAGACGAGTGTCGGAATGCCGTTTGTCACGGAGACAAGGAAGAGAGAGCGTCGTTCAAAATAAAGCGCAATGTGGGACATTACCGCGGTTCCATTGTTGATTGTTCGATAACAAAAAACAATTAAATTCGTGATGTTAAATACTTATTCGTACAGTAATCAGTCGAGGGATCGTCGCGTTGTTTTTTCGGCTGTAGCATACGTAAACGATTTTACTGACATCGACGTGAGCGGCACAGATTACAAACTCAATCTTGTATAAAATCGACATGATACCGTGAATAATGTGTCAACTGAAGAAGCCTCAACTTTCTCAAGATATTTTGTGATATACTCGTGTTTGGAGAGTTCCTACTTTTCTTTTTGAATTCGTTTTAACAAACGTCGAAATTTACTTGCTATTCTTTGATATATGAATATTTTTGCACATTTTTTGTTTTCAAAATTTCGGATCTTTTACGAAAAAGGCAGCAACGTGTTTTGTAAGCTGAAAGGGATAGGGAACCATCATTGGTTTCCTCTCCAAAATTTGTCTGTTAATATGGACTTTTTCACGACTCTATTTTTGGCTGTGATTACATTCGCGTGTGGTATAATATGCTCACTCGCTGTAGAGTTCTATATACTCAAAAGATATTTAGAGACAGCGCCAGAGGCGAGTCCTCCGGATAAGCCGATACCGCATGGAAAAGCTGTCCTGCCGGATGAGCTATTGGCAAAGATCAAGGATGAAAAATCCAGTCCCATGCGACAAAACCTATCTCAGGGGAATGAAAATTTGGCTATCAATCTGACGCTTCAGTTTCTCTTCAACGAATTGAGAAACGCAGAGAGAGTCAGATTATGGTTGTACAGGAAGTTGAACAACGAGTTCAAGGAACTACTGACTCAGACTACCACCGGCAGATTGTTCGATAGTGTTCAGGTATTGAAAAAAATGCTAAGAAGACAGTCAAGTTGTGTGAACCAAGAAACTCTAGTGATTCGCCATAAAAATTCCAAAGATACAATATAATTTTACTAAATCTACCTAACGTAATAAACATTTTTTTCAGCTCAGAGATTTGCATCTCGGCACTCAATTTCCCACGATAAAAGGGCTGGAAGTTGCTGACTCGAAAATTGATCCGGACACTGGTTTACTCGAGACCCTGGATTTGTCTCTGGATCTCCATTATTCTGGAAATTTTCAGATGTCCATTGATGTCAAAATGTTGCTGGGAAAGACAGCGTACCTAGCTTTGCAGGGTAAATGCAATGCTTGTATATTCAACGAAGTCTACCATAAATTTCCTTTTGCTGTGAAATTATAATATATTCCATACATTTTTTCAGTTAAACGAATAACGGGGAAAGCAAGACTACAATTTACCCGGGTTCCCTACACTCACTGGTCTCTCAGTTTTTATTCCGAGCCGATTCTAGAACTCGAGGTACAGTCGCAGTTTCAGGGAAGGCAACTTCAACCTCAGATCGTATCGCTGATAACCGGTCAAATAAGGCGGGCTGTTAGACGCAAGCACACATTGCCGCGATACAAAATGCGGTACAAGCCTTTCTTCCGCCGTCTCAATGACGAGGAAATCGATTTATCGGAAGTGAGTGAATTATTCGTTGTTTATTAAATATTTTATGAGTCGAATAGTATAGCGCAGTAAAAAGCCGCGCGATTATCGGCGCGAGCTTTCAATGCCAGCGTTTTCCACGCATTCTTAACGTTGATACACAATCCATATACTACTTTTAATTTTCGCATGTGTACGAAAATTCGTCGTTTTTCACAGGTCGCATCGTCTCAATTAACACCCGGTTTCCTTGAGGTCATAATAGTGGAAGTGAGTCGTTTGAATCTCGTACAGAGTGGACTTCCGGTGGAGGATCTTTCGCAGATCGAGATATACTGTACAGCGAGCGTAGACGCGACGCCGTGGGTATACCTGACGCAGTACGGTGGCGTACCTTACATGGTACTAGACTTGATAATCAGTAAAACAAGTTCGCACCAATTGGGGGTCGTCTTCAAGCAGGAAATGATCCCAGAAATAGGTCAAAATTGTGTACTCGTTGAGACGATAGTGAGCGGTAGTCCCGCCGCGATCGCGGAAATGCGCAAAGGTGACATACTGTCCGCGGTGGACGGTAAGAAGGTCACGAACATGAGCCAAGTCGGCAAGTTGGTGAAAAGCGCGGCGCAGAGACGTTTCATCATAAGAGTCGAGAGAAAGTATTCTCGAGGTGAACATACGGAACGCCAGAATTTTATGAAACCCGATTGCGAGAGAAACCCGATCGAGAGGTTGTTCGATAGAAAAACAGCGAGAAGCGACTCGACGGTAAGTCGCGGCGACGCTGCCAATGTCGAAGAGAGTCCAAAATCAAAATTCGAGGGCCAGATCAAATTTTCGGATCTGCGAGATAGCGAGTGTGAAACCCTGGAGAAACCGGACATCGGGATAAGGCTGTTCCGACGACGAAAGAGCAGTATACACGTGGGCGATGGGGATTATTCCCAAACCCCGGAAACACCGTCGAGAAGAATATCCATAGCGTCGAATCACTCGACCGCGTCAAGTACAGCGACTTCCTGTTATCCGGACGAAAATCTTTCACCGTATATCACGGATTTGTACACAATGACGCGGGAGAAACCTTACGCATCTCTCGTAACCTTCGAGGAAACGAAGACCTTTCAAATCGACTCGGAACTCCAGTATTTGAACATCGGTGTCTGGGCCCGAATCAAAGGTGGCGAGGTACCTCAAAAAATAATAGGATACATCAATTCCCCCATGAAACTCGTTCTGGCGCAGTGCTCGACTTCGACCACGGGTCACTATCTCAAATTGCATCCGCTACTGCCGCCGGATACCGGTAGGAATCATATTTATGTCATACCTTCATTTTCGATTATTTATTTAGATAAATATTTATATTAATTATATTAATTCAATAAAAGTAGTGCATCTGTTTATATGTCTGATAAACTGACGAGCAAAATCATTGAAATATCGTTAATACGTGCGATTTTGCATTTCCATCATTGTCCAAAATGATAGAATTTATTTTTACAGCCTCCCACACAGCAACAAACTCCAAGCTCCAAGGTTACTCGGGTTTCGATCCGATGCTCTGTTACGGCGACATTCTACTGTCGTACGGATGGGTCTCGAGTCGGCCGAGCCCACGTCATACCGGAGATTCTGGAAAGAGGGAGAGTGCCGAGGCCACGAGAATTCAACCTATTATCAGTATGGAGAACGCTGATAAAAAGATGCACGACTTTATCAGAACGCATTTCCACAGAGCCACCCATTGCGACTTTTGCACCAAAAAAGTATGGTTTTTTTCGACCTCGTTCGAACGTTATGTATGTTTACGTTATGAATAAAAAAAATCTTGATTTTTGACGAAAGAAAGTTTTGAAAACAGCTGGAAAACGTCTGCGAAAAATCGTTTTATTCGCGGACACTTTTTATTTTTCAAGTTGTCCTTTAATACAAATAAATTGGCAAAACGATTGGGTGTTCAGTAACTTTATAAATGATATTGGAAACGGCCAATTTTTGTGGCTGAGTCAATATTACTATGTATTGGCAGGTTATCTCTAATGATCGTTGTTTCATATTCCTAGATCTGGCTGAAGGATGCGGTGCAATGTCGAGATTGCGGGATGGTCTGTCACAAAAAGTGCGAGGCGCGTTGTCAGTCGTCAGGTAGTTGCGGCGCGGAGACTCTCGCAACAGTGGCGTACGAAGCCGACGAAATAGAAGCTAACGTAATGACGGGCGATACGGGTCCAGAGATATCCCTCACGGGTTGTGAAGAGAACGTTCAGGTACTGAACACGTAGTACAAGCTTCCAATATTTCATCCAATACTCTAGAGAAACGAAACGAAACGAAAGGAAAACCTTATTTATAAATAACCTTAATTGTGACTAATCGCATTTCATAAAACGGAAACTAGAAGGAGGATACAATGAGCGAGAGTAAACTTAAAACTCTAGACTTCGCACGAAACAAAACAAAGAAAAGAAAAACAGAAGAAGCTGAGAAAAGAAAGAAAAAAACGAAATAATCACGCGTATTAAAAAGCTCTTCAGCTGCGATCGCTGATAAGTTTTCATTCAAATATTCCTGAAAGCATGCGCTTTGACAGTGTCTTAAACATAATGCAATAATTGTATTCCGAAAGACAAAGAATCGAATTAGCTTTTTTTACATTATTTTTCGTTTGTTCGTTCGTTATCCCGTACGTGCGAGTTTTTTCTAGTCATTAATTTAAACACGGCCGAACGAGCAGGGAAGTCCTATTGCAAGGTAGACGATTATATATAGATATATAGATACATATCGGTGAGAACCAGTGGCTCTCGATAGTTTTGCGTTTGTCGCATAACATCATAATCTCGTCAGGGGAACATAAGATATTTATATATCATCATTCGGAGCAAAAGTAAACGTAGAAGTATATTGCAAAGAGCTTTGGTGATACTTGTAAATACATTTTAAAAACCATGACGAATAAGAAGAAGAAATGTTAAGCACGACTCACAATGTTGTTAAAAAAAAACAAAAAAATAAATGGGACATGATCGTTCGCACTCGGGACGGTGGTTTATTGGTAGGTTTGCACCTCGTTTCCTTCGATCGATTAACTCTTAATGTCTAACCGTATGTGTGGTCTTTCAAACGAATGCTTGTACGAAATACGTAAAACGTGAAATTGTGATGGTTAACTGAGAGAAAGAAAGAAAACAATAAAACATTTTATAAACAAATAAAAAAAGAACAAAAGACAATCGAACGGAAACGAAATGAGGAAGTTTAACAAAATTGGAATGCGTTGATCGATCCAATCAGGGCATGATGGCCGTGAAGGCTAGTATAGCTAACACGCTACTGGGTCTGAAGAAAGCCGGCAGTACGAGTTGTCTCGCACCCCCGTCGTCCGGTGGTGGTTTGGCCTCGAGAAGTCTTCCCCCAAGTCCCTGCGCATCCCGCAAGGTACAAAACACGATCATGAAAAAAAAAAAAAAGATAACGATTCGTCGTTCGTTCTCGTTTATTAATTCGTCCTTTTCGCTCTTCTTTCTTGGGCGACAAGAGATGCAATGTAAATGTGTCTTGCATTATTTGTGCATTTCGCTCTTTCCGTTCTTCTGGTCCTAACTCTGCACTACGGACTTTCAGCCTCTTTCACTCTTTTTTTTCCTTTCAATCCTGCATCCTAACATCCAATCAATCATACAGCTCGACAATCAACGGCTACCGATCATTTATGCAATTATGCTGATAATTAACGCTAATAACACGACATGGCTACCGCACAATGTTAACCGTAACATAGATAAATATCGACTGCCATCATCATCAGAGAATGTGAAAGCATTCTCAAAAGGTGGAAACCGTATCATCCGATATTGAAGTTTGCATCGTTGAAAAGTAATGAATGTTGTTCCCATTTTATAATTTTAGCATTTCCGAAAATTATATTTTTTTCATACTTTACCGTCATTCATCTGTGTTTCCTGCAAGTGGATTCCCAGATCGAGAATAATTGCACAAATGATCAGTGGTTGACAACGAAAACCTGGTAAAAAAAAGTTATTCAGCCATACATCACTATCATGTGGCTTGCAATGTGCTTGGCTTGCGTCACCAGAAATCCGAAGTGTACATTTTTGCTTAGTTAAAAACATTATTAAACCGCCTCACTCCGACGCAACAATTTTTCTTTTTTAGTATGGAAAATATCTCTACGATATATATATATAATCATATGGTATTTATGACATACATTTATCGTGCTACAACAAACCCGTTAATCAATTAAAAAGAAAGTCATTTAACGACGACGCTTGAGAAAATAATTGAAAACGATGCTTGGTAAGTGAGGCTTTTCGTAACACTTCTTCATCCAATCCTTTATTTTTCGAATTCTTTATTAAAACGATATACTCTATAATGCATTAATAATATAGGCATGCGTTCGAAATGAATTTGCTATCGATTAAACGTTCATTATTATCAAATATTGACATACGTATAATCAATATCGGCCGCTTCGTTGTCAATCATTTTATTTCCTAATTTTCGTTGATATTATCGTTTAGAAAAGAAAAAAAAACACAAATAAAAAACAACAAGCTCTTGCGTAAATAAACGAACGAAAACATACGTAGAATTCACTCGTCGGTGGATTGGGGATAAATCCAGAATTGCTCGAGGGAACAGAGCCGAGCGTCGCTGCGCCGTTACTCGCCGGAGATTTGGACGATGGTTTGATGTCGAGAGCCAAAGAAACCGGGAAGTTTTTGTACAAGTTTTTGGAGCCACAGGAACGCGTCGACAAAATAAATTCTATGGTAAAAGAAGCTTCTAAAAAATTAAAAAAAAAAAACGGAAAAACGTACCTAAATAAGCGCCGTTAACTGACGTCGCCCAACTGATTGGCTTAATTGAATATCGTCGTTTTTTTTTGCAGATGACGAAATTGAAGGCATCGCTTGACGGCGAGAGTACCTCAAGATTAGAGTTGGCGCAGACTGGTGATCACGACAGTGCAAAATTGATAGCGCAAAGTGATCTCCGGGTGCAAGCTCTGAGCGTGTTGCTGCTACACTATTGCGCCGGTTTGCAACACGCTCAAGAAGCCTTGGAACGGCCTAAAACCGACGAAGATTCGTAATTCTTTGCGTAGACAAAAATTGAAAAGGGAAGCACGAAGTGTAGCCTCGTTTTTTTTTCAATATCGATTGCAAGTGTTGTTACGCGATAGATAAACGCGCTGTTTCCCTCGCGACGTAATTCAGTAGTCACGGAAACAGGTCGGAAAATTAGTACACGCGCAGTATTAATATGTTGTCACTTTATGAAAAGTTTGATCAATTACGCGATAATTATTAGATACACCGAATCGCAGAAAATAATATTTAAATACGTGAGATTTAAAAACGAAAATTCATGAATCTTCACCAAATACTCTTATCGTTAGATGACGATTCACCGGAAAACACCAAATACGTCTTTTATCTATACATATATTCGCGAATTATATATTCGTTGAGGCAAGAGTACAACACGTGTCTGTATACAGGAGAAACATTGAGGAATCGCGAGACGCGAAGGTTCGTGCAAGACAATTGAAGACGATTGATGTATTCGAATGAATACGAAGTAACCTCTGATTCTTTAATGCTTCTCAAAGTTATCGAATGGTTCGATAATCGACGCGGATTCTCGTTGATATTAGTTTTTTATCTTCTTTGTTGACAACTATACGGTAAATATTCCAGCTGCCCGATCAAGCCGGACCTTGCGAACCCTCTTGCAGTCTTTCACTGAAAAAATTAACACGTCACATATAGCTAGCGAAGCATAGATAAAGGTCTAATAATTGGGCTAACAGTGATTGCTGATATTTTGCTCTTAATTCGATCGACATTAATGATCGATCTTGAAAATATGTGATTCTACAACCGTAAGCGAGTGACAAGAGATGGGAAAACTCGACGAAGCAATATTCTGCGAGTGCCAACCAATCCATCCATCTACAGTTTAACGTTAAACAAAGCCTAAAACGCGCGTAAACAGCAGTAAAAGAAAATCAAACAAACTACTATCGAGTGTATACGCGATCCAAGAATTTCAACGAATGTATCAACAATATTTAATTATGAGAGAAAAGAATATATATATATGTATATGTATATATATATATCACAATTATCAAAGTTTAGTTCTTTTTTATTTCAGCTTTTTACCTTCTTTTCTCATGTGCTTCGGGACGTCTTGAAGATGAGATACGTTATTTTGAACGTGCTCTTTATATTATCTTCTACGCAAGGAATATGAAGCAGAAGAGAACAAATGGACGTTTATTACTCGCCTCTTTTTATTCGTCGCACCCCGGCTGCAAAATTCTTTGTTTTTTCTTCCACCGACGCAAGTTAGCGTTTCTCTGAAAATATATAAAAATATACTTCAAGTAGCTATCTCACTCTCTCTCAAGTAGAAGAGAAAAAAAGACAAGGAGAGAGCATTGGAAACGAAACGCGAAAACGTGGAGTGGCATACAACGAAAAAATATATCTGCAGACGTAAAACTCTCACTAATACATATTCGTTGATGTCGTGGTACCAGCCAAGGTTTTCCGTTTTTCCTGCGGAATTTCCTGACGGTCTAGCATACACACACGATCAGGATTTATATTTACTTGCGTATGATCCATTTAATGCCAACTTGGCCTACGTCCGACTTCCAAACTTTCGGTAAATTTCCTTGTTTTTGTGCACCAACGAGCTTCACGTATACATTTCTCATTCTACGCAAATCACTCGATTTTCCGAACACATATATTATTGAATTTCAGATGGTTTTTCAATATTACAGTGGAATTCTATCGCTGCGGAGGTGCGACTAAAAAACAAAACGACAATTGCGTCGACAACAAGCGTCCGAACGCTTTGTGTGTCGCTTGTAAACTAGGGGAAGCGGAGTCTCCAGTTTTTTTTTTGCAGTTCTCGCTGCCGCGGACACTTTTGAAAATTCTTATTTCGTAGGTATCGTCGTATTTTGAAGAACATGCGGAAACTTCGAAGATCAAACAAAAGGTCGAACCAACTAAGAGAATCCACGAGTCTCGTACTTGGATCAAGTCGGACGGAAATGACGTCATGTCCGCGTGTATATTAAAATGAAAATATATTCGTATGTCCCGTGTGGCTCGATCTTATATTGGCTTATATCGGCGGTTTGCGTTTCAGTCTATCGTCAGAGAACACTTAAAGCCAAGATCAAGAAGAAGATGAAGAAGTCATGGGGGATTTTGGTCGCGGTTCTATTTTCGTCGGGAAAATGCATGCGCAGTATTCTCTGGCCAGCGGCCAAGCGTTTACTGAACTCTCTGTGTGTATAAACATTTTGTCCCTGTTGGGAGAAAAAAGCAGACGAAAATTCGGTTTCGCTACTCGCAGCGCCAGACTTCGTCATTTTGCTGGATGGAGGCAATGAATGGATCGTTGTGAAGAAAGAGGTTTGAAGATTCGTATAATGATTGGAGTTGTACTTTCCTCACGAATAAGTGAGTCTATGAACGAAAAACTTCATTGTTTCCGTCCGACCGAAATTATTGGATGGAAGGTCAGGCAATTTTTCTCCACCCTTTCTAACCTTATCTTGACAAGAACCGGTGGACGGAATTTGCCGAACACTGACCGTGTGTGTTCAATGGCCTCTATAATTTCCGACTTGACAGAGAAAAGATCGAAACATAGAGAAACATTATTTATAGTCCCAATCCGATCACTTGTCTCCGTTTTTTCTTCTTCGAAGCCGCTTGTGTGTTTTGCGGTCAAAGACTCGGGCCGATCGCGTTGTTCTCTGGCTGATGACCGAAAAATTACTACGCGGCGCTGGTGTCGTCCGGCACGAGAATTCCCGAGCGGCGAATACAGAATTTTTCTCTTAAAAATATCGCATTCGTGTACATCGTGGTATGTTTCTACGTCTCTTGTGTGACTTTAGAATCGCGGGAAGAACGCTCTGCGTAAATGTGATCCGCCAAGGGCACGCAGCTTTGCTGTTCTTTGTTAGAATCGACGTTGAAAAATGTCTTTGTCCGCTCGTCGCTTTTCAGGCTTTTTGGCGAATTCGCAAAATATTCCATAGCTGGGATTTCGACAGACTCGTGATACTTTGAACGAAACTAGTTGGAGAAACATCGATGGAAAGTAGAGGGCGGGGGTGGGTAAGCTGAACGCGTAATTAACCCTAGACAAACCCATTTCACGGACAAAACTTCCATTTTTTGGCATATGGCCTTTTGGATCTTGCAACGCGTTTTGGCGTCACTGAATCCTCAGAGGACATTTTCACGAGATTTTTCTGAACCCGCACGAAAGCATCCACACGTAAATATTTTCTACAGTATTCTGGCGTAAGCGTTCAGCAACGCGTTTTCGCGAAGAGGTCTCCCACAACCGTATCTAACCTACGTAAGAGCTCACGTACGTGTTCCCCTCGGTACATCAATTTCGGGAGGAAAATTACGACGGAAAAGTTCTCCCGTATACGCAAAAATTCGCTGAACCATTCTTACATTCTTCTAATTTTTGCTGTACAATTTCCCGAGCAAGTCTCTGAAAGAAGCTACGCGATGTTTGCGCATTGGGCACTTTGCCTGGACTTTTGAAATTGCACTATTAAATGGAGCTCACCATTTCTAATTCTCTCGCTCGTCTCTTCGCGAAAAAAACATTGAAATCTGGCTTTTTAAGCGCGTCGAGAGATTCCGCAGTAGGCTTATCGGCTGATTCAGAGATGACGAAACACGGCTCTCAAAAAAAATGTATTTCGTCCGCGATGATCTTGCCCTGAGACAAAGTAATAACGGTAATTCCGTAAATGTCCGTTTTTTCCACACGTTCGTTCACGACAAACTGCGAATCAATGGGAAAAACATTGCTTCGATCGGTGCGCCCCAAAACTCCTGCGTCGCGTTATTCCGATGTTATCACTGAGCGTTGGATATCGGAAATATCGTTTGGCGTCATCAACTCAGATCTGATCAGCCACAAGGCGGATATGCCCGAACAAGCCGAAAAAAATCTATTTTAATTTCCAATGCATTTCGACGAGAATCTCAATATACAAGAACGCGGGTGTACAGCGTGCGAACTATCAGCTGTAAGAGCTACAAAAGCACGTGTTCGGCGCAGCGTGTGTATACGTCGTCCAATCTGCGCTTGCACACGTCTATGCTGCTGCACTCTGGCGTGATCTACGATTGTTTTCAAACAAAGAGAGACAGAGAGCGAGAGAGATAGAGAGAGACGACGTGCGTCTGCAAACTTGGTGGGGGGCTAGAGGTAACGAAGGAGAGATGGCGGTAGCAAAGGAGCAAGAGAGAGAATGAAGTAGGAAAGGGAAGGAAAACAAAGTCAGCTGATCGTAGAGATGAATCTCTGCAAGGTTTTATGTACGCATACGTATACATGTAAGTATATAGTTCACCAAGAGAAGGGATTTTAAAGCACACTCGCGGGGGGGCGGTGAAGGCGGCGCGCGTACAGCCTCTTGGGTGAAGGCTTAAATAGCACCGTGTTGCTTTGTATCAGGCCAGTACCGCAGGCGGCGACTCTCGCCGCGGTGTGACAATCGCCGTCGTTTTCTCATTTCTTTCCGACGAGCTCACGGGTGTTCCTCGTACAAAACAAAAACATTTCCCGGTGGCGCACGCACGAGAATTCCGGATAAAAAGAGCGTAACGGAAAAAAAGAAAAAGCTGGAGAATCATTTCCTGGTTTTCACTTTCCATATAGCTCAACAATAGCTCGTGCTGGAATTAAAGGATTAGAAAAGTAAAGAGCGAGAAGAGCAACTGGAGACTAACATCTTCTCGGGAAGGCCTCGCGTACAATACAGCGCGCCGTTGCGAGACTTTTTTTTGTTTATCCGCCATTAGTAGGCTTTCCAGTCTACACGCTTGGTTCCTACATACGTAGCTGTTCGCACGCACATAGTGCGACGAGGAACACTTACGCCCCGTGTACTTCCACGATCTCGCAAAACTGAAGGATTGTTCGATCGTTTTTTTCCGAACTAAGCGAAACAGTGAGCGGACTGTGATTGTTTTTTTTTGCCACCACCGTGCGCCTTGCGCTCTGAGATTCGTCGCGATCCAAAGGGATAACCGCCGAAAAAATTATAGTATACGACGTAAAAACAAAAGGTGCAAACGTAAATTCGCATAGATTTCGACGGAAAAACAAGGAAATTCAGGCTTTCGGATAGAAGACGGTGAAAAACGAACGAAGATGAAACCACCAGCGTACAACAACAACGAGGAGGGAGTTCAACAAATCTCCCAAGAAGAGGGAGAGAGGAACGTCGCTAATGCTATTTGCGTGCAACTCGCGGGAAGAGCGATTATCAGAGTCGTCTCCAGGTGCGAGGAAGCGCAGGACAATTGCAACTTGGGTAAGAATACAGATGCTTTTCGTCAGTATTTTTTCTTCGTTTCAATTCTACTATGACTTTCGCGTGGTTCTTATCACGAGTCAGAAAAGTTTTTATTTCTTCCGCACGATGACGTTACTTAGTCCGTTTTTCGACCGCCCCTGCGCCGCCCTTTTTTGCTGATCTTTTCCCGTTGGCAACCTTGTTTTTTTTTCTATACCTTCCGTGTTGTAGTGTTGCCTTGGTTGGTACACTTTTTTCGATACTCGCGCTCTGAATAACGGTGCATCGCCTTCGCAATAACGACGCTCGTCGATCTTCGTAATTTATAGCGTTTCATGCCTCCATTAAGAAATTAACCCGCTCGAAAAGTCTCGGACACGCGGTGAGAAGTGGAGTGAAGTCAATCCCGGAAAATCGACGAACCAATGAAAAATCGATATCGGCTCTAACCTCACTTCACTTCGCGACAGATAGTTTTCCTGTTAATCATTTTATTGCAAAAAAGTAACCAATTAACTCGTTGTCGTAATTAATCGAACACCTTACACAGTACTTTTGTTTTACCAAACATTTCTGTAATTAATTTCCCTAGAAAAAATGAATGTGACATCGACAGCTGTCACAATTGAGAATGAAACTCGGAAATAAGACCACAAGAAATCGCATCGATCCGAAGATAAGATAATATCGTTCGCGAACAATGCCGTGCCCGGATTATCAAGTTTATCGATTCGTCAATCGCATTTACGTTTCGCGTAGTTAGACCTCGCATGACTCGCGTGTACTTCGTGTCGTTGTGCGAGGTCGCGAGGTTCGCTGGGGCCGCGACAGATCTCGTACACGTGCTTCCCGTATTATAACCGGCGGTCTGTCACGACGAATGAAAAAAAAGCAACAAAACAAAATGGGCAAAGCGGCTCATCTATAGCGAGCGTATGAAGAGATGGAACGAAAAGAAAGAGAAAAAGTGGGTTCTCGCTCGTAAATCGATATCTCGTAAACTATTCGAATGCATTAACACCCCTTTAGGGGATTTGTACGTTGCACGGAACAACTGTGCAAAATTTCATCTTATTCCAAAATTCCGATCATGCTCGAGCCGCACTTTGCTGTTCTAACCTCACTTCCGTTGCGTTCATACTACCCAAACCTGCATACGACATTTTCGAAGACGTGGGAAAATTGTAGAAACACCCGTAACAGTATAGATGGCACCATGATCTTCCGATTTTTTGGTGGACAGAAGTTTTACTCAAGCATCTGCACTAACGTCTCTGAAGTATTAGTCCTTCGTTAACTGATTGATTCGCCGGGTGATGCATTCCTGAGCGGTCACCGGTCCGTGTATTCATGGAGCGATTATCCACTGCTGGTATACATGTGGATCATAGAGTTGTTCATAAAATATAAATTGTCAACTTGGCTGTTACGAAAAAAATTAATTCGAAAGTTTGGGAGGTTATGTCGATCTCGCACATAACCCTAATGTCTGATTTCGTGAAATAGAATAAAATAGCTTATCTTAAAAACCCGTTCTTATTAGAGTACTTTACCCTAATAAGAGCATTTACGATCGGCGTAGAGACATTTGTGTTACGAAAGAAACGAGGTAGCATTCGTACTGTTGATTAATGAATTATTGGTCAATCATTTGTATCCTTCTAGCTTGACGCAATGCACTCTAGATCTTTATATAGGGTATAGAGCGCGGATATGTAAGCGCGCATGCGCGATGTAAACTCCTGTTAGGTATATATACCGGTCCCTCAACTTGCTGCTGGCGGCGAGACAAAAAAAGTTATAAAACGGGCAAACATCCAACACTTTGATGTATCGAATCGAAAGAACATAAAAAAAGGAGCTCCAACAGTCTCAATTACGAGGTATATCAGCGCGTAGTTCAGGGTTAACGATCCAAGTTTATTCTTTCGCGCACACGACGAGAAAGAACGCGACTATTTTTTCACGCTTGCAACAAGTATAACCTCGCACGCTTAATATCCGTTAATCGAAATCTTATTGTTGGTCCGGAATCCACGCACTTGCTGATCGAACAAACACGTAAAACGAAAATTCGTAATTATGGACTTCCTGCTTTCTAGGAACGATCTGCGTACATGCAGTCGTCACAGCGCGAAACAAGGTCTTCGCTCTTTATTACTTTATACTTTATACCGTCCGCTGGGACCTTGCCCAATGCCATTTCTGTCATTCTCTCGTTCACCACCGACGCACCGTTCTCTATTCGCGAACCCGAGTACGCGTCCGTGCATGCTCGTTCGAATGATTCACACGTACCGATTGCTTGTAACTAGAAGATTTGCGCGTAGGAGAGAGGACTCTCCGGAGGGCGTTTGCAGTGTTGATACTTGAATTTTCAAGACAGGTGACACCACCGTCAGTCACCAATACGAGCGCTTTGCAGTTCAGTTTTTCGGCAATTTATGGATTTTGTCGAAAATACAAAATGGCTGTACTTCGGTAGAGCGCCCGAATTATTGTAGCTGATACGCCTTCTTCAGTCAAAAACATACGCATAAAGTGACAGAAAATGTGTGTGTTTCGTGCAAAAGCACCTTCGATGAAAAACCATTCTTCATGAAAAATGCTTCCGCGCGAAATTACACTTTCGGTCAGTTTCTTGCGTATACTAGTTGCGTATAACTGGTGGCGTTGTAAGTCGATGTTTTCGAGATGCGCATGGTTACCGTCACTTATTGAAATGTGGCGCATCGACGCGGGCCTTCCAAACCTGATTGGTGGATCCACAATCGTGACATCGCGAATACTATTCAAAGGGGAAAAAATGGTTGAAAAGGTAGTAAACTTTACAGCTTCACACGGATACCTTTTTTGTAGCTGGTTTAGCTTTATCGCCTCAGAACAAATGCAACGGAAGGTGCAACAGATAGTAGGAGAATGGGAGCGACGCATTGGGTGTGGAAATAAAAGTGAAATGCTCTCCGGTATCCTCATCGCTCGCGTAAATTGTTATGTAGCAATGTATACGTAGACACATGCACACACATACGTAAGATTTGCTCGTCTGTAGTAATTGCTCGGATAAACATTGAGGGTTGCGCAACGCATCCGGTCTTTGTTCGTGTTCTCGGGTATTTACGCATCTGCTCTCGATCCCGCGCGTACGTGCATATAAATATTGTAAACCGAATCTCCGCCACGGGAGGCGATAGTGTCGCGAATAATGGCCGCTCAAAGTACGCACCTTGGTGTCACTATTTTATCTCACGCTCAAAAAATGTTTGTTTCCCACAATAATAACCAGAAGTTTACTCGGTTTGTGATTGAACCCTCGATTTTTCTTCAAGCTTTGGTATTTCAAAAAAGAAAAACATATTTTCAACTGTGTACAGTTTTCGTAGTACTTCTTATCCGAAATAATAGTGTCACGGCCAAAAGAATCGCGAAGGAAAGGTTCGCGATAAAAGCATTCTCGGATGATCGTGCTGTGTCGGCGGTCCGGTTTGAAAATATGTCATCCGGTAGTCGCTCGGGAGTGCTTGAGTGTGAGCGTGGATGGCTCTCCAAATAGATAAAGATCCTTGGCAATGCTACCGATCGCATTCTCCCGTACTCGATCTTTGTTCTCTTCTTACCGAATGTCCGTCATACGTACATGCGTGTGTACATGTGTACGGTTGGTACGACATATGTACATTGACACAAATATATATATATATATATATATAAATACGTGTACGTTTTGTATGCGCGAAGTTTATACGAAGTTGAGAGTGGCAGGAGTGCGAGGGAAAACTGGTTAGCTCTTAGCGAATGATGTAGAGGGCTCTCCTAGCTGTTTACGGTCACATAACCATAAACGGAAGGTTGTTCGGTATTCTCCCTAGGCCACGAAGGATAAAGCGACATCGTGACCAAAAAAAAAAAACTTCGCGACAAAAGTGCATAGTTCGCGCGTCTCCGGTTTAGCTCCGACTATGAAAACATTGTGCGTTTCTTGACAAAGAGCGCGTTTTGCGAACGATGCTCGTGAAAAACGTAGCGTTACGTTTTTCGCTTGGTTCCTTTCGACTCGTGTCAAAACAACTTTCACACTCGTAGCCACCGATTTCTCCACACGTTCAGACATTGATGGATCATCTTTTTCCATTTAGAATTATTCACACTCCTTCGACGCACCGAATGATCATTGACGTGGAAATACAATGTCGATCTATCGTGTACACCGTGACGTCCTTGAATATGCTGTGTCACGACCAGAGACGCACTTCCGTTGTCGCGGATGCGAGCAAATTTCTCTCGCTTCCGCGGCGGTTGGTGGGCATGTGCGAAAGCCGCGACGAAAATCAACTTACGCGAGGAGAAGTTTTATTTTTGAATCGAAACGAAAATAAATATAGCACGATGCGATGACGCGGATATAGACAAAACCGGGTAGAGGGCAGGCGGAGGGCTTCGGGGATTGGCTACGGCGCATCGCGACAGACCTTCGGGCTTTCTTGTGAATTTCACGCGTTGGTCGCTCCACGTGTATATATCTATACTCCACTGGGTACGTGAGTCAGTCTCTAGTCAGCAAAGATGGCGAACGCCGTAACGAGGGTTATTTTACGTTGTGAGGAAGCGCAAGAAAACGAGAGTCTCGGTAATTATCGAAGTGAAAGAAACAATCGCTTCACCCCTGCTTCGGATTTGGCACTTATCAATTCCTTAATTGCTCAAGAAATTAGTAGTGAACGTAAAATGCGACGAATTAAAGGAAAGAGAAAAATAACGCACGATTGTGCCCAACCGGAACTCTCCGCCGACCTGTAGCCAATACGGCGCCAAATTCAAAAGCACTCTTTACGAAAACAGTCCCGAGTTGAATCATCAACAATGAAATTATTGTTGCCAAGTACCCAAATCGCGGGTGGAACATTCGATTATTTTTAATACTGACCCACTATGTCGTTGCTTGATGCAACAGCTGATCGATTTTTGGCCCTGGTCTACACACGGTTATGCTCTTATAGACGATACCCGATTATGCGCGTGTGTGTGTGCTGGCTGGTGTCGATCGTGTACAAGTGCGTGACTCTCGTTGGTTCATTGACCTTTCTTGTACCAACGGATGGTTCATGCTTCGAGATAAATCTGTATCGATATATTAGTGATCCGTAAAATTCAACCAAAAAAACGTTCATCATTAAGGTTGCGGAAAATTTTATACAGTACAGGATTAATAATAATAAGTTTCACTAGATCGTTAACCTTTTGATAGATATCTTGCAAAAAGCCCTTTTTCATTCAAAGACTTGTACCTTTCCAGTATTTCAACTCTAAAAACAATGACCTTGAAAATGAATATTCCGTTATTTGTAGAAACTGCTTTCAATCATCTTCGTCGTAGGATCAAATTGTTTGATAGGTAATTATCGGAAAAACATAAATAGCAAGATGGCTGCTGAAGCTCGACGATTCTCGTACGGTTTATAAATGTGGGTTCATAAAAGTGTCCAGCTATGACATCTGAGCGGCACTCTGAATTGTCGTTTCGGGTGTTGGTGAGATCGTGCCACCATTTTAGAATTCCGATTTTTTCCAATTAGCCGGATCCACGTGTGTGAAATATCGTTTAATTAGTACGTAGACGAAATAACGTACAGTAACAGGGTATCTAGATCGTGGTTAAGAATAGGTTGGTATTCAAAGTCGAGGCTCTTGTAATTGCATTTCCGTGGTGGAAATCGAGCGGGAGAAAGCGTGAACTGAGCACTGGCTCACTTGGCGTTCGTCTTACGCTAAATTCACTTTCATAGCGATATAATACGTGATTCAATTGGTGCTCATTGCAAACGACGATATTAAATATCTTGTTTCTTTTTGAAATATTTTTTGTCAATCTGGTTATCTCAAATTTGAATTCTAGTTATTTCGTGACGATACACGCAAGAGGAAAATGGCGATGCATATTGAATTGGGAACCTTTGATTTTTCAGATCTGTCGGAATGTCAGCTGATGCAAGTACCAGACGCCGTGTATCACTTGATGCGACACACGGAATTGAAAAGATGCGATCTTTCCGGAAACGTAATAACGAAAATACCACCGAAATTCGCGGTCAAGTTCTCGCTGATAACAGGTCTGTGGTAAATGGCATATTGATACTTTTTTAAAAGTAATTAACCCGAGTTTATCAACATTTTTATTACGGATTTCACTGGAAGCATTAAACGAGCGTTTTGTTTTTCTTTTTTCTTACAGAATTAAATCTGAGCCACAATCAAATGAGTAAATTGCCGGAAGAATTGGCCGAACTCCAGGAACTGGAGAGCCTCGATATTTCTCACAATACGTTCATAGCCTTGCCAACGGTTGCATGTCGGATACCCCAGCTGAAACGGCTTATCGCCAACAACAATTCCATAATAGGTGAGCAGTCGCGATTTATCGAGGTTTCATTAAGGAATAGAATTTCGCCCGATTAAGAAACAACAACGACGATTCTTCAATGAGAGATTGTTTTAACGGCCCGCGCGCACGCGAATCTGCTGACTTCCGACTTCACTTTTCATAGAAAATTTTATTTTCTTGAGAGAGGAAAAATCACTTTCAATTGGCCATAGAAGGACGATGAATGTTTGAGAAAACATCGCTTGATGTCTACTGGCGACACGTAAAAATCTGCAAGAGTTATACTACGCTAAAAGTTGACACAAAATTGTTGCCAAAAAACGAATGATTGTTTAAACTGTTTAAACGATAATCAGTAATGACGTTTCTATCAGTTGGTTTTGTAACGAAATTCTATTTTTCAGATGATCCTTAACTGTACTTAAATGCCACTATGGCTGATTGTCGAAGATGACACTTACAAATTTCCAATGGTGAAAGCGTTCATGTAATTGGAAACATCCTGTAGAAATTGCGGAACTATGCAACAAAAAAGTATTGAACAATTTACCGAACTTCCTTGTCGACGCAAAATTATCCGTCGATTACCAATTTTCCAAGCCTAAATCGATTGGAGCAGAAATCTTGTTCCGACAAACGTTCAAAATTAAAATCGATTTCCCAAATTTATTAAAAATAAACCAGGAGGATGGAACGTTTTCAGTGGGAATTCTGAAGTTTACTAAATGCGTTTTTTCTTTTCTCAAAAAGCCGTGGATATCGAGGAAGTGAGACGTTCACCGGTGCTCGAGTTCATCGACCTCCAACAGAATCCATTGCCACCGAGGATTCACGATCTTCTCGGTGCTCTCACGGGGATCCGAGTGGAGGTGACACCGCGTGAGGTTGAGGAATGGGAAGATCTGACGGTTTGATGGACGATCGTTGTCGTTCACTCATCGCTTCGCCTCGAGGACGAAACGAGGCTGAGTTTGGACGTTGCGAAGGTCCGGTGTTGATACCCGCGGGTAAACAGGCTTGATATTCGATCCGAGGATTTTTGGACGACTGCTCAAGGACTCTGTCGTCGGGAACGCCGACCATGTATGACTCGCTGGCAAAAGAAGGCGGCGAGCGTAGGGAAAATAAGGAAATGAAGCGAACGAAAAACAAAATGATGGAACAATAGTATTTTGTACAGTGAGAATAGACTGAAGCGCCTTTGTAAAGAGCGAAATGGAGAGAAAGAAAAACGCGTGATGTGAACGACGATAAAAAAAAACGCCAAAGTGATCCTACGTTATTTTTATTGATATAGTCTTAAAGGTGGATAAAGAGAAACGACGAAATAGTTATACGTACAATGTACTTAAAGATGAGATCGCGTCGCGAATTTGGACGTTTTCAGAAATTTTATACGAAGCGCGATGTCAAACTGTGATTGCTTTTTAAAAGCATCGACGCTGAAAATGAAAATAATTGCTTCTTCACTTTTCAACTTTCGACGAGTTCTCGTTAGCGTTACTTTTGCCGCGGATGTTACCTCTCGCGTGCTATGTTTATGAGAGGACCAACGATGTTGGGCGAATTTCGAATTTTGCTCGCCGGAAACGAAAAGTTGCTCGAGAATTCGAAAAGGACCGTCAGAAATCTAAGGAGCGAATTTTTTTACGCTACTCCAAAGAGCGCGTATAGTTTACTAACGATATTTTTGCTAACAGCGTACAGGCAAAATGTTTACTATCGAGTACCGGAGCGGCCTCGTTGTTTTTTTCATCCAATGACTGCGCTTCTTTTTTTTTTTGTTGCTATTGTGAAGGTGTAGCAATTCTTGAATTCTGCGATTACTGCCACTGTTTAGCCGAGGAAGGGACTTCTTTTTTCTAGAAGGTACCTTGCTTTTTTTACTGCTACGAAGTGCAACGATCCGAGACGAGTATTTTTGTATCCGTGATGTCAGCGAGTCACGAATGGACATTCGTTCGATCCGTTAATGGTTGATTGTTTCTTTCGTCTTAGCGTGTCAGGATAACGGTGCGCGTGTTGCGGATTCGTTTATCTCTAATCTCCGCGGATGCCTTGTATTTTACACTGTATTGTTCGATCTAGTCAATTGTCCCCGGGACGTTGCAATACGAATTGCGAAAATTTATTTTTTTCGCCTGGACTCCGATTCAACGCTTGGAGATCCGCGAAATTAAAAAGAGAAACACAAAAACGCACATTTAGTAAGGTTCGTTACGATCGATGAGGACTCCGCCAGCCGGAGATGTAAAACCGTTGTTTCACTCAATTAAACAAATTAAACAAATCGATTATGCAAAATTGAAAAATCTAATGAACGTGACTAAATAAACAATTTGTCGAAAATAGTTCGGCGCTGAATTGTTTTTTTTTTTTTTGCGAATACGACGGAATTTTGCATCAGTTATGAACGACGAAAATGGATGTTTCGGCTTTTCGATCGCAATTGGAAAATTGGATTGTTCTCATCTCTCGTATGGGCAAATAGAGGAAACTCTATTCACGCACGATCTTCGTGTTTTGTTTGTAAATGATTTATATTGGTTTAGTACCTGTATTTTCTCAATATTATTAATAATAATAATAATATGTATGAGTCGCAGCGTTAATTATCTACAATACTTGTCAGTGGATATAAAATCACAAAATATACATAGAATGGACACGTTCGATATCCAAGAGATACGATACAGGAAAGAATCACCTCTCCAATCTCCCATTACTTCTTTCGTTTTTTAAATCAGTCGATCCATCTTTCACCGAATTTTTTTACGCGTAGCGAGCTTCGATCGGCTTTGCTCTCGATACAATAAACGATTCGTTAGGACGAATGATTCTCACGCTTCGTTCAACGGACGAACACTCTAAATGAACCATCAACGACAATGACTTTGTGACGAAACCGTTGTAAATAATTCTATCGGTAATAAATTAAGGGAGTCTCCGCTTTTATTTACCGAGTAACGAAGAAGGTTTCTTAATGCGAGTTTATTGGCATATCGAATAATTATTTATTGCGAAAGGCAATTCGGAAAGTTTTCGTCAATAAATTCATACAAGGAAGTACGGATATTACTCGTTACAATAAAAAATACTTTCGTTTGCTTTAAGACTTTATTATCATCATTTCTTCTTCCTTTTTTCTTCGAGTAATTGCTTGAGGTGCGAATAAATTCGAACAGATTTACTTGTTACTTCGAATCCTTAACAGGTTGGAGGAGATACGTTCGTTCGAGCGAAATTCATGGCTAAATAACATCGATCGAATATTGCCCGCGGGCGCGTGCAAATAACAAAACTCAGTCTCTGATTTTACTTGCAAGTAATAATCGTACTACCTCAAGGTTTCAGGGACTCCATTTCGATTCGACGAAGAAAAATGTACCGGAAGCCGCGATTGCTCGTATCGTTTCAAAGATAATTGATAAAATTATCAATTAACTTCACCAAAGATTCTTCGATACTATTTTTTCTGCTGTCCCGATCAAGACAAAGAGAGATCGCTGAGCTTCGCGATACATTTTTGTCGGCCAATAAAAAAAAATCCCTTTTTGGCCATGGAGCTGACACCCGTGACTCTTCTAAAGGATACACGCCATTCTGTCCTAAACTCGAAAGAGTCTCAACAGACGCGATAATTCTATCCACGAGTTCCTTCCAGTCTATTGTTCGAACTCTTCGGGGACCACGCATCCCCTACACACTTCATTCCGCAAACGATCATCCCTGTTTGGCAACACGGCACTCACTAACGACGAAACTATATTACAACGGGATTTAAACAACGAATCAAAGAATTTACGTCGTAATCAGAGACGATGGGGATACCCGATAGATTTGCAGTGGTCTCTTTCTGTTTTCCGTGCCGATCGTCGTGCTGTGTACTTCGACACATTTTTTTTCTCGTACTTTCCTTATTTTAATATCGCGCAAAACATGTTTCAGTAAAATACCGAAAAGCTTCGACGATCGAATAATATTAATACAATAATAATAATAATCATAATATAATATGGTATTTACACGTACAGAATTCGTACCGTTTTTGCCTCGTTTCATACACGACTTAGTGATTTTATTTTATTTTCACATGCCTTGCGACCGAAGCCTTAAAAAACGTGAACGAAACTAGGCTCGTTTCGCTAGCAGATAGGGGGACAGGCGAGAAGGGGAGTTATACCGATGTGGGATTCCTCCCACGTGGAAAGAAAAGAAATTGGAGAATTTATTAATACGTGTGAGCGATACGCGAATCTATCTCCGTTGTAATTCGTTTTTTTTTTTTTTTCATTTCGTTTGTATGTTTTTTTTTTTTCATTACACACGTGGGAAGAACCTGCATCCCGCGCGTTAATCTTTTTTCCCATCTTCCTCTTATTCTTCTATCATTCGTTTCTTCTTTTGAATCTGGCACTGCCGCGCATCTTAAATCCTAATTTATCTCGCCGCTCTCTAATCTCAGAAAACCTTGTTGACTTCCACCCGACGATATTTACACGAAGAAACTCTACAATAAAAATTAAATTCGCGATAATTCGCTTCCACGCATCCATCGTTCGTTCGTTCCGGTTTAATTTCTTCTTTCGTAACTCTTGTAATTGTCGAAACGAGCAAAAAAATTCATCGCAATAATAAAAGGCGCGACACAATCAAAGATCCCCGATCGATGAAAATTCCGCGCTAATCAGTCAGTCTCTCTCTCTCTCTCTTTCTCTCCCACTCGCGGATCGTATCGAAACGACGATACCGAATTTTCGTTCTGGTTCGTTCATTATCGTCTTTTCGTCTCCTCCAGAGATACAAAAAGCGGGAACACACACACACGAACGCACAAACGGACATTGACGCACACATACTCGCACACACGCATATACAGACGTACGTACACGTGAGTAAATTACTTTCGGCAATATTGCTGTGACACGCGATCCGAGGCAACGAATTTTCGAATAATACCGCAGCGTAATTTTCGCGAGAGACCCAAAGCGGTCAGCGGAATCGCGAGAGCTCGTCGACGTGAGAGAAAGGAGAGAGACCTCCCCCCGCCCCGAGGGGAAAGAAAAAACCGCTGCATCGTTTTTTGATCGTGGAGATTCGCGGGTGCGCTCTTCGTCCTCGCTTCGAGAAAGATTCATTCTCGTCATTCTCTCGTCACATTCCCGTGTACAGTTGTACGCATCGAATAAAAAATAGAATTGCACGAAGTTCCATCCGCGTTAGCAACGCTGGGCTAAAAACTACTTTGCTCGTGTGGGAGTTTGGGGAGGGGGGGGGGCGAAGGCGGGATAACGATCCCCCTTTTGTTCTCAGCTTGAATAGATCACGTTCAATCTCATTTGTTCGCGATTCGCAGAAAAAATAAAAAAACAAAAAACAACGTAACGAAGTAAAACGATAATATAAAAAAATAAAAGAGAACGCGGAGAACTGGAAGCGATCGCGTCGAGACGAGGATTTAAACGACGATGAAACGCGCGAGTAAAATTCGTACGGTGCTCCTTTTTCAGCACTTGGCACGCGGAGAGTTGGGAAGGGATCCAGTACTGTGAGTTCTCGCTTTCTCGTCGTACCTTCGTTATTAACATGGCGTCTCTTCGCCGAGCACTCGTCTTTCCCGCCTCGCTACTTGACTTTCCCCATTGAGATCCTGGCGTTCTGTCTTTCTTTTTATCTGTTTCAGCAGTCTATCGCATAATCGGAAAAATTGCGGGCCCCGATCACTCGTAACGTATGCACGTGTGTATGTATTTCGTAGAGTGGGGATGTGTGTGTAGAGATGTGTGCGCGTGTATTCGTGTTTTGGACAGAACCAACGATCTTTCTCGAGCTTCTATACAGCCGTTTAGTCTCAGCTGTTCGGCGAAAGTTGCTAGGTGTTGTAAAGCTGATACTCGATGTACGAGGTTGGCACGAAACCCTCGATCGGCTGCGACATCCGTCGGACCCGCGTCCAACCGTCACCCTGATCCAGCTCTATCATGTAAAGCTCCTCCCCGTCGTACATCGGTATCGATCCTTCACTGGTTGCTGAAAATAATAATTAAGTCATGAATTTACCGTAACGATATTTGGACTGCTCGGTTTATGAATAAATTTTTGATTATTTTTATTTGATGCGACAAATTAATTTTGCATAATTGCGAGTTATAAATAAAAATTGAAATAAACAATCTCGCGTAATTTTTCCTCCCTGATCAACGGAAAGTCGAAATCGTTTTTTTTTCTAATCCTACCGGAAACACCTCGGTATCGTAAAGTTCAACTGTTGATACGCAAATGATGAAAATGTCAGAAGTAGAAATATTTTGGCGGGGAGGTCTTCAAGAATTTTAGCATCGAAGTGAACTACCGTGACTTTAGAGGTATGTTTAGAAATGATTTTATCGAGACTTCAAGGCTTAAACCACAAAGTTCTCAAAATAGATATCTGAGCTCCTTCAAGGTGATCCTTAACCATTTTCTCGACTCGTGGAGTGAAGATATTCCTTGACTGAATGAAACTACGCGAAGAGTCGACGAGACGTTAGGGAAGCTTACCATCGAACGGATAGAGAGCTCGACACGTTCCAAGGGGAGGTTGAGCATCCAATTCATCCACGTAATACTCCTCACCGGTGCTGCCGGGTAACGACGTACGTGATGTACCGAGGCCAGACTCCGGGCTGTTCGTGGAACTGTGCATGAGTACGATAAAGCGAGCGCCATTTCTATTTGCCTATATATTTAAAGTATCTAGCTGCGCGTACATTTCGATCGTTCCGGATATCTCTTTCCTCCTCTCATGCCCACAAACACATTTAATACTCGAAAAAAAAATGCGTTTTGCGAATTCTTTGAGGATTGAAAATGAAAGGATTGGACAAAAAATTGTAAAAACTCAACGCTGTTTTCGAAGAGACAAATAATCGTGAAGTTTAGAAAAACGAATCAACGAATGGTCTAACGAAATGAACTCACTCGTGGGTGGGCTGTGGCGTTCCTGGCGCACTTTTTTTATGCACCGGTTGATTCGCGTTCGCATTACTGACACTGGAGTCGGATGCTGATCTCGAGAGGCTTTCCTCGCCCCCCGAGTGACTCGATCTTCTCGAATTTATCGATCTCGTTGTGGAACCATTGCTCGTTGGGTTTCTCGGTGTTTGACTGGGACTGCGGGAAAAGAAATCCAGGAATCAACACGTCGGTCCCGAATTACCGTACTTCCGGTATAAATGTGCTTAAAAGCGTTCGATATTATTCGACATTATTATTCGAAAACAAAAGATAAAATGCAATAATAATTCTTCACCAACCGATTTTTATCATTGAAATATTGAAAATCATCTCTTGGTGTATCTGTATCGAAAATGATTTATTTACCTCGAGAGACTAACGCTCGCTTTCATCGCCTCGTCTAGGTACCCTTGAAATTTGACGAGTTCCGCGCCAAGTTTGTCCAATTTGTGACTGGATTGATTGAGTTGTCCCTCTATACTCATGGGATCACCGAGGGCCGGATTTTGTTCGTAAACGCCTTTCATCTTCATGAGACCGTCCCTGGCCGCTGTTTCTTGTTGTATCTTCGCCTGGATCTCGTCGAGTCTTTGCTGCAATCTCTTCCTTCGTTGGTTCGGCGGTAGATCGCTGCAGTCCTCCTTCGCGCCGTCACCGTATCCAGGTACATTGTTCTGTGGAATGAAGAATCCGTTGAGTAACGGTGGGCTCGAGCATGTCGATCCCGAAAGACGGGGACGCGTGTAACAACGAGACAGTCGAAAAACGAAAGTACGATATTCCGAATGGAACACTAGCATCCCCGTTCCTGTTAAGTAGAGCAGCTTCACGATTCACAAGCGTGTTAAGAGACAACAAAAAAAAAGCATCGTCATTTCCGTCGTTTTCTCATTCCGATTTCGCCCTAACAGTAGTACGGTCAATTCTCATCAGAAGTGAAAAAGAAGTGCATTGTGCTTTTTTAACGGCTGTCCCGATTTATTGCTTTTCGTAAACACACGTTTTCCAAACTTTTTACGACTCGTCAATTCCATAAAGAAAAACCTGGACACGATTTTTCGTTTCCTAAAATTAACACTCGTGTTTTCTTTAAAAATCTCGCTACCACCTTTACGTCATCATCGAAGTGACGAATACGATACGAAATTTGTCATCGATGTCATTTCGCATTTTTACACCATACGAAAATAAATCGTTCTGAATCTGGTACGATTGTGCTTTAACCCTGAAACAATGTTACAGCTGTTACTAGACAGAATCGGTGACGAATTAGCGCAAACACGATGAGAAACAACGAAACACCGTTTTCGTGATTTTCGTTCATTATGCGAGGACACACAAACCCAAACAAACACAAGTACGTATATACACATACATATATAGAAATATGTGTAAATACGAAAAAACAAAAAACGCAACGAAAAAAATTAGCTTAAGTAGTAAATGAGAAAAGGACAGACCTTCAAAGCTATGCACACCTCGATCAACTTCTGTCGTTTGCATGAAACAAATCACATAAGCGCGTCATTCAGCGTATATATATACATAGTTATATATACATAAAAAAGTAGGGCAGTGAGCGAAAAGCTGGTGGACGGAGAAGTACAAACTCGGCAGAAAAGTCGCGTTCCCTCCTTCTTTCTTCCCCTCTCTCTATTTTGCGATACGTAACAAATGGATCAGGCCCGTTCGTGATGTAACGCGATTGAGGGCGTGCTGGTTTTAAGGTCGGGTCGAAAAAAGGTCGTAAGCTTTGAAAAAATAGGAATTTTCTTTTCTGTGACCTAGTCGCATTGTTTTATTGGCCATTTTGCGTCGGACACGCCCAACTTAGCTAGAAATTAATTAAGGAGACTACGTTGATGCTAGATTGACGTAATACATTATCGTTTTGCTCTAGATGCATTTTTATGGTTTATTTCACCAAACGATCGACTTTCGGACTTTCTTTCAGTGTTTCAAATGCGATTCGTTGATTTCCGTATTGCATCAATGCTCTCATTAAGCAATTGTCTTTTTCGCTTTACTTTTTCTGTTCAAATATATGTTCAAGGAAATTAGCGTCGACCGTCATTTTTGAAGTTCACTGGTCGACATCAATGGAATACAAAAAAAATTAGCAAGAATTTGGTACTCGGCGGCGATTTATTTGAATTTACAAAGAGCTGTAAATTGAAATGACGTAATTCACCAAGGTCATCATAGATCAAGGGAATAATACCATCTGCCGAATTTGTATAATCATCGCCATCAACCATCGAACCCTGAGATCGTCATTTCCTCTCGAGTCGTCGTTTTGTCAGTGATATCCAGCTTGCTGTATTAGTCGATACCTCGTGGCGTTGTTTACGATTTAATGGCGGACACAATGTACGTGAACGATGTGCACTAATTGATAGCGATACAGCGAGCATACGAAATAAGCGTTCAACCGGGGATACTTACTAAAAGAAAAGGGGAGAGGGTGTTATTATCCAAATTCGAAGTCCGGTTGTGTTTGTTGATAAAACAAGAGATCGAACCATCCACCAAAATTAATAGAAAGTATAAAAGTTCAAGTTAATATTTTTCATTGCGAAAGAAAATACGTATGTGGGTATGTGTGCGCGTATATAAAATATGTTTATAATAATGGAAATTAATGGCTACAATGGACCCGGATCAACGATTGATTTTGTGGAATCGTACGTTCAAGAACAAATTTCACAAAATGAAAAAAACCGTCAAACTCGCGGTATTTTATACTACACGACGATGTGGTTGATCCAAGTACGTACGAGGAACTTTTCAGCCTCGTGTATTCAATAATTATGATATATTACTTAAGGAAATAGAACGAGGAGCTCGTGGTCATGCTACGGCTCGGTGCATCGCAAATATTGTGCATAATGTTAAATCATTTAATCGAAAGTATAATAATCATTTAATTGGAAAATATACGCTTGTAAATTGGGCACGATGGAAAAAAAAGGAAAAATCGTTATCGAGCGATTCTTTTCGAGGAGTTGAAATGTCTTTTTTTTTTTGCCGGGCCCAAAAAGCGACGAACGAAAAATGAAATACTAAATGCTTGCTTGCTACGTAAACATCAAGGGTTCGATATATCCTAAATGAAATTCGATGATTGGTTTGTTCGTGTTTATCACGAGAATAAGTACGATACCTTGTTACTACTGAAAATGCCAAAGATGTTGACCCGTTTTTTTACTTTTCCGCCGGAAACGGTGCCTTTGACGGTCAAATGATTATGAACGACGGGTTGGGAGAGTTGACTATTGCTGTCGTAAGATTTGGCGACTGATAGGTCCTCGAAGGGAAAATCACAGGGAGGGGTGAAGCCGCTCTTGTAACGTTCGATCACCATCGACGTGTCTTCTTTCTCGTTTATCTCGTTCGCAGCTTTCTCGATGCCATCGAGGCATTGGGCTATTATCGGTGCAACTGCGCGTTCGATCTCCACCGATTTCATCATGTAATTCCTCATGTTCTTTATCCTCTTCTCGTCCAATTCCTGCGAACGTCATTGAAGAAAACATTAAAAAGAAGAAATAAATAAAATGGACGAAAAACGATGAATCGTGACGACATTTTTCATTGTCTCTGACTGAAAGCTGAAGATGTGGATTGTGGTGATTCGCCAAGGGGAAAGGTACCTGCAGATGCTGGAAGACTTCCGGCATCGCTGTGTGATAATGCAACGTCTGCATTTCGTTCGTCTTTTGCAATTGATTCGCGTATTCTGTTTTCGCTTCCTCGCTCTGCTGGGTCTTCACCGTCATGTTCATTCGTTGTTTCTCAACCTGAAACGTACCAATCGAGAATACATTAAATCAGGATTCTTCTACTTTGATATATTGAAAATATCGAACGTTCTTTTTTTTTACTTTTTTATTTTTTTCGAAAATAAATATATTGAAGAATATTCTTAAAAAATGGTGGAGACATAGCTGATTAAACGTAAGTTAATTTTGTTCCTGATTTTTCCTTTACAAAAACGTTCGAACGCGTTAATCTCTAAGCTACTGTTTTAAACCTTTAAGTGGTCAAATTTTCGAAATTACTGAACGCAGATCGTCAGGAAATTTTAAGCAGTTTTTCCGTGTATTTTTTAAGCTTAATAAATACCTTAGATCGATATGTTTATTCGTGTCATAAAAAAATTCATAAAAAGAGTCTTTTTATCCAACCCAAACAAACGAAAAGTGAAACAAGCTGTTTTGAGGTTAAACATTACGACAGCGAATCGTACCAAGTGAACAGAGGGGTACAGAAGATTGCGCTCAATCGCCGAGATCGATTATACGCGATCGAAGTAAACATTACGATTCGAATGAAAATTCGATTCGAACCGAACGAAAAAAAAAAGAAAACAAATACGTACTTCCGCTCTCGAGAGATTGAGATCGGCATCGGCTTTTTGATAATTTTCCAGTGCTTTTTCCGCTTCCCGAAAGGCTTTCTCGTAGGATTTTCTCGCCCTTTCGAGGTTACCGATTTGTCCGGCAAGGTTGGTCATTAGTCTGGCGCCTTCTTGGAGATGTTTCTTCCGATCCTCCTTGAAGTCTTTGACGAGAAGGTTGAGTTCGCGGAGAACGTTTGCTTGGAGATTTTCGGCGATTACCTCGCGCTGACCCGCCTGATCGTTCACCTCGTTCAGCTCGAGTTTGAAGGCGCGACATGGACTGTACCTGAAAATAACGAAGCCGGACGGATGGGAAAGAGCGAAGAGAAACTACAGAGAGAAAGAGAGAGAGAGAGAGAGACGATGGGAGGAACGAAACGTTTCACACGACTCACGGCGAAGAGCTCGTGAGAGTACACGGGCGTGAAATTAATCCGGTTGAGGGGATTTTGTCGAGGTCAAACGGGGGCGAAACTCTTCCCACATGGTGGAAACGGCGGGAAACGCCACCGCCGATAAATATAGCCGACACAGTTTTCCAAGCTTCTCGTTAAGTTTAGCGGATGATCGATTTTGAAAAAGTTCTCGCTGCGTTTGGTAATTTACTCGGGAGGGTGGTTTTTTTAGGATCCGACTCGCAATTATAAATCTCTGGGTGTCTGTTTGAATATATATATATATATATATATATATATCTGGTTTTATACGTCAATTTCTGGAGTGCCTCCCACGCGAGTTGGCGAGTAGAGAGCTTCTGTTTTGTGTCGTGAAAGCGAGAGGGAACTCAGAGGGAAGAAGGGGGCACGAAATTACGAGACGCGATTCAAGACCCGCGCAAATAAACCATCGACCATCGAGATTTCTATTTCTCTCTTCTTCATGTTTTTCTTTGTTTTTTTTTTTAAACTTAAAAGATCGCACTGCGATGCAAAGAAAAATCGTGAATTATTCGTTACTGAATCTCCGGGTACAAAAAAAAATTCAACTCCCACAGGACGCTTTCTCTTCGCGCATAAAACTCGTGCAATCGAATACCTCGTTGACGAATCCTGACTGAGGATTTACTTTTTATTCCACTGTGCCAAGAAAAGAAATTGCCATTCTTTATGCATTTATTCGAATCGTTGCTACGAAAATTCTTAATTTCTACATTTGTTTGTTTTTATCGGCGCAGGAAATATTTTGTCGGGTTTTCTTTTTTGGTTATTTAAGTTTTGATGGGAATTCGGAAAAAATTGTAGTTTGATTTTTATAGACTAAATTAATAAAAGGGGAAAATTATTTTCGTTGTCATCAATTATGGAAACTTTAGTACAATTTGAAATTAGAAAAAATCATGATTAGCAAAGCAAATCCGAATAAATTTGTTCTTTTTTAGCGAATTCCAATTTTACATATTTTTTTCGTTTCGATGCGCATTTCTTTCAATTGTTTTTTTTTCTTTTAACGAACATTTGTTTAATTTGTTCTCTGGAAATGAATATTTTTCAATTTTTAAATTTGCTTCTTTACAGAGAAAAACAAAATTAGTTTTTTTATTTCATTAAATATAAATCCTTTCATATTTATATCAGAATAAAATATTGATTGATCGAAAACTGAATATTATGTGAATTTACAAACGTCGATATTAGAAGGTATTAAATTTTTCCTATTTTTATTGCGTCCAAACAAATTCCAGCCCACGCGCATGAAATTCACAGATATATTAGCAGTTTGATATTTACGTTGATTTGTCAATTCAATAAATATATACTCACTGGTGATCCTCCTCCTCTTTCTTCTTGGGTTGATAATTTTTAACTAGCCTCCTGGAAGGTACAAAATGTAAATTAGTTATCGTGTATGCGTGACGGAATATCGACTAAAAATACGAGACGAGGCGGGACCAAGTTTGACGTTCAATCGCGTATTTAGAGAGCCGAGCACGCGTCGAGTCAGTGAAAACGTTTCGCATTTAATTCTACGGGTGTGACAATTGGAATGAAACGTTATTCCGAACGTGCGGCCTTCGACGAGGTTTTTGTAAATATTTCTCGCTTTTCCTTTCTTTTCGACGTAATTTTGTGGGTGTCACATTCGAAGTGTACTTATTCGGTGACTCGTGAATGATCGCGATCGAATCTCGAGTCTTTTATTTACACTTCGTAGAGATAAGAGGCGACGGGATGTTTCGCCGACAAAATTACGACGATAAACTGATCAAGAAAATTCCGATAAGCCGAAGAAAAAACAGTTTATACGCGGTGGGTGGAGATGTTTACTCAATTCATTGGTATTTCGTTGAGAATCAAATTACACACATATATTTCTACGTCGCGACGAAAAAAAAAGTGCAGCTCTTAAGGCGAGGCACGATGTGTCATTTGTTTAAACGTTTTATCAAGGAATTATCAAATGATATCAAAATTTACGATGATAAAATAAAATCGTAATCTCATCGAAATATACCGATTGGAAATTTAACAAAAACATGCACAACCGAATCGTCTAGACTTTTGTAAATTGACAAATATCGATTTCGATTCGTAAATCGGTAAAAGATCTGAAATTTTGATATGCAAGTTTCTCTCTGATGATTTTGTTTTTCAAATTTACCGGAATAAACAAAACGGTGGGAAAGAATGAGTTCTGGAACTTGGACCGGACTTGGAGAGCTGAAATTTGGGACGAATTTTTCCCACAGTTAACAATAATATTGTTCGGGGCAACAAACGGTGAAAGATTTTTGTCGCTCCGAGTACAAATGATTATTATTAGTGAATAAAAATATAAAAAAGATATGGTCACACGAATGAGCCCGATAGAAAGTACGAGTTGCGTTGTGCATGAGAATTGTCCATGTTAAAACTACCGTATGGGATTGTGTTGTGGTTCACCGAGTCACCGACAGAGGGAATAAAATAACGCATGGGAGAGTAGGAACGAGTGTAATTGGTAACAGAGCACGTCCCGAAGTGGTATTCGTCGTCGAAGGTGAAAAGAAACGCTCAGCGAGAAAGAGAAGGAGAGAATTAGACGCTGATACAATTTACTCGCGTTGCTGAACGTGCCCGGAATTGTGCAATTTGCGATACGTCTGCGCGAGGAATAACCAGACGCGAAGAGAGTGTCGAGATTTCAGAATATCCAAACAAACTGTTCTTTTTTTTTTGACAATTGAATTGTAATGATTGACGTGATGATTGGATGTTTTTTTTTCACAGTTAGCGTGGAAAGTGATTTCTTTTCGTTATTGAATGATTTGACAGTTTGATATGGCAATTAAATGTTTTTTGTCACAATTGAATGATATAATTATTGATTATTTTTTTTAATTGAATGATGTGACAATTAACACGAAAATTTAATGTTTTTTTTGTCAATCAATAAATAAATCGATAAGGTTAATTATTCATATCATTGGAACGCGTCGAAAATTATTGTTATTTATTTCCCAAAAGAAACATTAATTTGATTAATTTTCATTAATTTTACGATTTTCATTCAATATACTACCGCCTAACCGGCTAAAAATAATATTTCGTAACGATGAAAGTGAAAACCAAAAAAGTATGACATCGAAACCCAACCGATACAAATTTCGACGCAAACTAGAACACGTAAATCGTCGTTACGAATTGTTCCACATCAATATTACAATTTCGTAAATTCCTTCTTTTCTTCCCTTCATCAATCCTTACATTTTTTCTTCATTTAAAAACGGGACAATTATCACGAACAATCGATACCCCTCGGAAATCCATATGAAATATTCCTTGTGCGATCGAAAAAAAAAATCTTTTCTTTTTCTTTCCACTTCCTCGCGAGGTTCCCTTCGTTCGCGAGAAAGTTTGCGTTCTTATACTTGTGTTACGGTAGGATACGAGCTTCCTGTCGTGTCGCGTGTCGGTCGATGAACAATATAAAATATCGTTGAAAGCGGACACCGGAGGATCGTCGTGGATATCAAAAAAGAAGAAAAGAAAAAAAAAATAAAAGTAACGAAAAGTAAAAGAAAGATGGAAGCAAAAGAAAAAAAAACAAAAAAAAAACAGGAACGCCCCCACCCGTTTCTGTTCTTTTTCGTTCTTCGCTTCCATTTATTTTTTATTTTTCGTTACTTTACTTTTTTTCTTTTTTTATATCCGCGACGATATCGATCGATTACTTTAAACCGAAATCCCCGCACTCTTTGCCCGTTCTCGTTTTTTTTTTTTGGTGTTGCTTCCATTTGTCTTTTATTTATCGTTACAAAAATTTTTCGACCAAAAAAAACGGGAACGGGGGGGGCGTTCGGTTAAAAATAATCGATCGATCAGAGGGGAGAGAAACTCGAGATCTCGCTGATACTTTCGTGACACCCGTTACAAAGAGACAAGGACCGGCGTTAATACAGTAGACGTCATTCACGAGAGACAAACAAGGGGGGCCTTTAATGCAATATTACCGGCGGTTTGTGTCCCTGAACTCACCGACTATATAATTATATACTATTCGTATAATAATAATATGTAACGTACGTAAAAAAAAGCGTTCGTATGTGTGCGTGTTAATACAGATATACCGGTCACCCAATGCACTCACTACAATTCCTATCTCGTACGTACACGCAACGAAATGCACTCGCGATATATCGCACTTTGTTTTTCCTTTTCCCTACAAGCTCGCGCGCTCGGAAACGTTCCCTTCTAACTTCGTTCTCCGACGGATGTTGACGTTTCGATGGAACGCGACGAAAAGGCCTTCGTGTTTATTTATTTTTTTTATTTTTTTATTTTTCGAACCGTCGATTTTAATGGCCTCGTTTTAATTAATGAGGGATTTTTATTTGAAACTAAAAAAACTTTATTTCATTTGTTTTATTTATATTTTTTAAATGTAAATTCGTCGAAGAATATTGTTGAAAAAATGGTGCAGGCGTTGCTGATTATTCGTTATTTCTTTTTTAATGTTTTCTTTTCGAAAATTCTTGTGAAAAGATTATTTTTCTCAAAAGGACAAAAGATTCTCAAATTTTCGAAAAATTTATTATTTATTGTAATCATTTGTTGTTTGTAGAACTTGTAATAATATAAATATTAGTTGATATTATTAATGATATGAATATTAATTATTCGACGACGATTTGAGATATATGAATAATGGAAAAAATTGAGTTTACCTGAGACTACCGGCGTACTCGACCTCGATTTTGCACCTGTCGCGTATGAAGTGGCCATACCTCTCGAGAAATTCTATTCCCTTTTGTGTGTGGAGGGACAGATTGTCGAACTGGTCCTGCAATCAAATAAAAATTGGAATTCGTACGTTAAAGAGAAAATTAATGCAGCAAAATTCATAACTGAAATGATCGGCTTTCCTTCGTTGCAATTCGGGAAAGAGGAGAATAATTGGAGGTTGAAAAGATTTTTTCTCATTGAAGTTCGAGCAAAAACTGAAATTATTAAGAAAAAGTGGGATAAAAAGAGTTCGTTGGATCGTGATAAAAAAGTTTTTTTTCGTCGTAGTGAATGTAATAAAAATAAAAAAATAAGAAATATAATAATTTAAAAAATATAATTTAAAAAATATAATTCAAAACTATGACAAATAAGTAAAACAATTATATATAATGAAACAAAACGATGATAAATTTACATATTAAAGAAAAATGAAAAAAAAAAAAAAAAAAACCAAATTTTCAATGTTTATTTTAAAAGAAAATTTTTCTCACAACCTAAAATGTTTACAGCCCTTTTTACTATCTTTCTCTCTACTCGTTTTTTTCTACTCTTCGAAGTTGCCAAAAGCAGATCGCACTAAACCAATAAAAAGCCCAAAAAAAAAAAAGTTTTCTACTAAAGAAAGTTTGGCCGATAAAATGTGTTCTTTTCAAATCGCGAATTGAGAACGAAGTATCGAGAAGGATCGAGGGAATTTTTTTTACAGGAATCTGAGGTCGCGGAACTCCTCCTCCTTGCCCCTCCCCCTCCACATTTCCCGTAAGATGGCCATCTTTTTTTTATTATTCTTTCTTCTCGAGTTGGATTCGTGCGACGATCGGTAAAACCGGATCGTGCCAAATATGGCCCGTCGTCCGGAGTATACACATTTATATAAATATACATCTGCGCGCGTTTTACATCGGGAATTATTCGTACGATCTTCGAGAAAGTCCCGCGGGTTTAGGCTCCATCGAAGCTGCGTAAAATATGTACAAAAAAAATGTTATTTTTTTAATGGATCAAAAATCTCTTTATAATTATTGAAAAAAATAGCTTGATTTTCTGATCACCACGGTAACATAACCGCTTATAATAATTATAATAATTATAATAATTATAATAATGATAATTATTATTATAATAATTAAAATAATGATATATCATTTTTTATTTACAACATTTCAACAGTATTAATAATATTAAAACACGATAACTCAAATTCGACTTCAGACCTTCAATGACTTCGGATACGAAAAATTGATATTTTTAATATTGAACGAAAAGTAGGAAGCTGCGAATACTGTAAGCCCCATCGCGGCCGGAATTTCAAGGATTTGCGACTTGACATCGGGAGGCCCAAAAAACGTGAAACTCAGGGGTCGTCGACATGGGAAATCTGGTGACACACATTCACGAGAGTACTCGGGAGACAATGAGGAATTTCGCAAGACTCATCGCGGTCCGTCGAAACGCTGCGACACGACTTCCAGGCTGATGCGCCGCTCTGAACGTTTGCCGCGATAGTCAAAGCGCGCTCTTGCATGTGTGCGAAAAAACAGTAGAAAAAAAACGCGCTAGTGTCGTAATAACGAGAGGAGACGGCTGATTTAGCAGGTCAGCGCGAAAAGTGAAACTTCGCCGGTCTTATGGTGATGTTCTGAGAGATCGATAATAAAACGAGATTACATTTCGTGATAACTCTTTACATCATTAAAATTTCACTCGTTACATCCCTCAAAGGCAATAAAAATGATTGTTCAATTTTTTTAATTTTCGTTGATAAAATTCCGGTAGAAAGAAAAATTTGAATATTTTTTATTCTTTTTTTTCAACGTTATTTGCACCAAAATATTATTTTCTGAATCCCCTTAATTTTGGAAAAAAGTAAAAACGAATAATCCTTAATATTTCTTTATTTATACAGAGTAACGTTACCGCCCTCACACTCAATTTTATTAATTTAATTAGCAAATTTATTTCTATTTAAGTTACTTATTTAATTATTTATTTTATTTAATTATTATTTCTCAATTTTATTAATTTAATTAGCAAATTTATTTCTATTTAAGTTACTTATTTAATTATTTATTTTATTTAATTATTATTTCATTCAATTATTTATTTTTATTTAGCTAAAAATCAAGTTGTATTGTTGTTCGAAGTTGTTAACGAGTTTCTAAGGACACTTAGGAACATCTACGTAATCTCGCGAATTTTCGAAATCCCTTGTCTCGTTTGCGGTTCAGGTTAGAATGAAAAATCGAGCATCAGTGCCTGCAGAATTCACAGACGCAGGGATCGATTCTTCGTTTTTCTAATGTTGCTATTGTTTGGTGTATTTTCCAAATCGAAAGTTTTCGTTTTCACAGACTTATTCACGACCGAGTTGATAATTTTCCAGACCTTATTATGGAACGTGGCTTGTGCCTTGAAGCCCAAAGTAGGGGAGATTGAGTGCCAACAGCGAGAACGTGTTCATTTTCCCTTTTTCGTAAAAGCGAGGTCTCAGCCTTGGCCATTGATACGAAAAAGGGTGATACAATCTAGTTGGTGACGCACTCGAGGATATCCTCAAGAGTCGTATACACTTATAAGTATATCCAAACAAACACGTACGTTTTCATGTTTCCACATGTGAAAAGAAATGAAAAAAAAAAAATCATTCGTGAATGCTGCACCATTTTCGTCGTTCTTTTCTTCGTAGCAATGAAACTCTTATGAGCCTGATCGACGATAAAAAAAATCTTTCGGAATTGAAATTCAAAAACTCTTAGGCCTTGAAATATATATTTCGTTCTATTTCCCACGATGTTAATCGTGTCATCATGCTAATAGTAAAAATCAGATATTTCTTTAGATACTTGATAAAACCATTAAAATGAAATTTATAGAATTTCATTGGAATTAAAAATATACTTGTACTTATATTTAATATGTAATTTTATCCATCAAAAATTGAATATACAAGTATAATTGATAACATCGATAACAAATGGAATTATAAAAATTATAAATAAAAATCGCAAAAGTAATAAAAATCGGAATAGCGAAAACAAGCCCAAAAAATAATAATACGAGTAATAGAAAAATCTAAATTCGTATAAACTTTCGAAATTAAAAAATCGTGGCGAAATAGGCAAAAGTCGAGGTTCTTGAAGCCTTAAAAATAAATATGGGCTTAAAGTTAGAAATTGTTAAAGAAAAAAAATAATTTTACAACGAGGAGGAAAAAAGACGAGAGAAAATGGGTTCGAGATTGAGTTTAACGCGACGATGAAAAAGGTCAGAGATGGGTTTCGAATTGCTGTTTTTCTTTTTCCTGGCGACCTTACGCAGCTATAGTCCACTGAAAGGTCGATAAGAGGAAAATCCGCGTCATAGTCGTGTGCAGGAAGTGCGAGAGGAAAAGAGACGGAGAGGGGGAGGGGGGAGAGAGGGCGGGAGCCTTAAGGCAACCCCGGTCACCGCGGTGACTCACCGGAATCTCTCCCTCTATCATTCTCTCCGAATGTACACGTATATAGAGGTTAAGTGGATGCGACAGCGAGAGAGAGAAAGAGAGAGAGAGAGAGAGAAGAGAAAAATTCTACCCTCGACCGCACGTAACCCCGTACACAAACTCCTCAGTCTTTTTTCCTGTAGGTGCACTCAGATGCACTCGAGGGCCCGGACATCTTACCCGTTTCAACCGAGACCGCCGTATCATTTTTTTTTTTCACGCGCTTCGAGTTCGCACGAAGGAACGAACTCGATTTTTTAAATGTTTTTTTTTGTAGTATTTTTTTATTTAATTTTCATATATTTATCTATCGTTGTTAAATCGATGCAAAATAAATTGTATACTTTCTTTCTTGTATCAAATTCCTAGAGATTTTTCAAGATTATGCAACGGATTATTTATCGTTGCAAAAAAAAAAAAAATCGTATCGTTCTTTTACATAATATTTTCTTAATTATTTTAGTATTTAGATTACAATTTTATTAGGGATAATCTTCAAGATTAAGTGAGGGATTTTCGCAGCTTAGATTAATAAAAAAAACATTAAAATTCTAATCGGTGACTTGAAGAAAAGTCGATCGTCGTTACAAGCGAGAAAAAAAAAAACGCACACATTTTTCGCCAGCTATATCGAGAAAAGCGTTCATAAATCGAAAAAGGCACAGACAAATTTTCCTCGTCGAAAAATCCTTTTTGGATATTTTTTCTAACGTTAAACCTTTTACGAGTGAGATTTTTTTGGTTTCAAGTTTCAAATAAATTTCGACATTTTTGGATTCGAAATTTTCATCGACTCGCAAGCTATATCATTAAATTGATTTTTTCATATGAGAATTTTAGTTAAGTATCCGATTTGCAATTTCGTTTTATCTGTACGTCGATCGATATAATTTTCGAAGCCTACTCTTCTCCAGTAAATTCCCTTTAACATTCACCGAAAACATCGAACAATCGGATCAAATAAAAACAAGAGAAGTTTCGGAACTTGACCCCATTCGGTGAGCGCTCTGTTGTTACGACTCGCTGTGCTCGTGTCCGCACATGACATTGATGCCCGTAGAGTATTTGTGTTTTGCTGCGTGCGTAGGAAAAGTGTCCACGTCTCGCGAGCGTATTAACGTATAAGAAAGAAAGAGAAGGAGAGAGAGAGAGAGAGAGAGAGAGAGAGAGATGATAACGATGATCATGATGACGACGATAACAATGATTCATTTATGGCTTGGATCAACAATTGGCCGAAATATATAACGAATTTGGAAAACAAAATAAATAAAAATAAGTTAACGTTATATAATCATAATATGATGATAGCAACAATAACAAAATAATTAAGAACACAATAACAATAATAACAATACAAAAATTATATAATATAATAATAAAAATAATAAATTAATATAATAAAAAATGTGATAATAATAACAGCAATAGTAACAATAAAAAACATTGATTAATGTTTATAAAAATAAAACGAATTAAATAAATAAATAGAATCATCACAAATATTAATCCGTTTTAAATGATATCGAAAATATAATGGAGATCTGTGTAAAGTTTCGAATTCAAAAAGGGATTTGTTTTTTAGGATTTTTTCAGAGAGAAAAAGGGAGAGAGGGAGTTTAATTAGTGCACTACGATAATATACGGTAAATACTCGGTAAATACTCGGTTCAAAAATAAATAAATATATCGTTAGAATAAAAAGAGAAAATCAACTAAAAATAGCTTTACATATGGGTGGAAAGAGAGGGAAAGAGAGGGAAAGAGAGAGGAGAGTTAGTCTGGAAATGTATCAAATGCACTTGCTCCTCCGCGTACGTCCGAACGAGCGAGAGGAGTAAGAGGAGTCGGAAGTGAGGTCGGGGACAAGGGTATAAGGGTCGTACAAGCGAGTGCTGCACAAAGCTCTCGTCGTCCGTGGTCCCACACACGTAGACATGGTACTCCCCAATATCGTCTCGGTATTCATAAAGAAACGTCCGTTCTCGTTTCATTATGAACGAAAAAAAAAAAAAAAAAAAAAAAAAAAAAAAAAGAAAAAAAAAAA